>DWIC01000963.1:0-10066 GCA_018248135.1 Battus belus | reverse complement strand
CATGTCAATATAACACTTAAAAGAAAAGATTAATATTAAATCAATACAAAATAGACCTTGTTTCTAGTGTTTGAGTATCAATTATTGTTGCCTATAAAAGGTTGACGATAAAAAGCATCATAGTCTTTGTTCGATTGTTGTAAATACAGTAGCAACAATGCGCTTTTTATTACTTCTATCGCTTCTATTTTTATGGACTCAGGTAGTTTTACTTTTATTTTGATTATCGTTAACATTTTGTGTTAGTTTCTTGTCACAATTATTAGTAATTAAGTAACTTCGACATATTGACTGGGCCGAATTCATTCTCCAAAAGACATCCCTTTAATATTGATGAATTAGTACATGCAAAATTACGAAAATAAAGACCGACAAACCAAAAGTTTATTTTAATTTTTTGGTGACTATTACGTTATAAAAGGTATGTAGCATGCTGTTAAAGCAATGCAATTTTTAAAATTCGTCGGCATTGTTCTCGGTCATACATTCTAAGGTCATATCCATTATAAGTTCTGAACTGTAGAAATAGTAAAATGTAAGGAATTGAACTTTATTTATTAAATTGTGATCATTTCAGGACATTCACGGCAGCTTAACATTTACGGATTCTACGATAGACACATCTTTGATTAATTATCAACAAAAATTGAAGCAAGTTAAATTGGTAACAAATTTATGGAACAGCGTAAAGCATAGCGCCGCTAATGCTTGGGAGTCTGTAAAGAATATTGCGCAACATACTGGCGAAAAGATTACTAATTGGATTCACAATGTCAAAACAAAAGCAAGTGACCTTAAGGAATTATTTAAGAAACGACTACAGTACTTGAAAGACGAAATTAAAACGCTTATAACGAGTGTTAAGATTACAGGGGAACTTACGAAAGAATGCGTCCAAGTAATTATTCTCATAAATTTTATTAACATCAATGTTTTAATATGTAAAAGCACAAAAACTATATTTAAATATCAAATTCCAGAAAAAACAGGAGGAAATTGAAGAGATCTTGAAAGGTATATTAAAAAGCGTAAGTGCTTGTATATCAGATAATCTACAATATTTATCTGTCATGGAAGAGTCAAGAACAATCTTAATCGATAAAACCGAGTTCATGGCCGATGTCGAAAATAAACTGTATTTGTGCCTCAACAAAGATAATATTGATCAATGTTTTAACGAAATACGAAATAATATTTATGACGTTTTAGAACGTGAGGAAGAAGACATACTTAAAGATGTGAGTAACCCCCTACTATTTAAATTTCATTTAAAACTAATAATATAAACGTCTTTATTAACTTTACAGAGAGATGCAAAAAGAGATGTAACTGACGATATTTTAGAGACAATAGCATCATGTGTAAGTAACGGTTTAATAGAAGCCTCTGCAGCAATTACAAACACTACGATTCAAATTATCAAATGTGTTTCGCAAGGTTAATTTTATATTTTATTATCAGGATCAGTGGTATTTGCTTATAAATATCAAATTAAATATTTTTGTAATCTTATAATTGTGTAATAAAAAAGTACACGTAAAAATTTGAGTATTTTATTTGAAGTGTACAATACAAATGTAGATACAGAAGTATAGATTCTTGCTTAACGAGGACACATAGCATGACGGCCTCCATCGACGGGTAAAGTGGCACCGGTGATATTACTTGCTGCGTCACTTGCTAAAAATATTATAACTGACGCTACTTCTTTACTGTCACCTGGTCGCCCCAACGCATGGGTCTTACTACACGTTTTGATAAATTCTTCATACTGCTTCTCATCCATACTAGATTTCATATGTATTCCGGTCGTTATCACGCCAGGATTTACTGCATTTACTCTCACACCTTTCAATGCCAACTCCAATGCCGTGCATTTCGTGAACTGGTCCAAAGCAGACTTGGATATACAATAAGAAAGAACATTAGGGAAAGATCTAATTCCTGTAACGCTCGATACATTTACGATAGATCCTTTGGTTTTAATAAGGTGAGGAACGGCTAACATCGTCAAATAATAAGGAGCTCTTACATTTGTTGACATAACCCTGTCATATTGCGCCAAACTAGTGGTTTCAATTGAACCACTTTCTAAAATTCCAGCGTTATTGACGAGAACATCAAGTTTTCCAAACTTCTCTATTGTATATTTCATAATTTTTTCTATATCAGCCTCTACATTCATGTCAGCAATAACAATCAGAGGTTTCTGTTTATCTTTAGACACTTCTTCACATTGTTTTCCAACTTTTCCAAGATTCTCTTTGTTCCTTCCAGTAATGACTAAATTAGCATTAAGTTTGGCAAATTCTATAGCAGTTTCTGCACCGATTCCAGAACTGCCACCGGTAATTAGTACCACTTTATCCGTAAACATTTTATCTAATAACAAACATAATGATTAAAAAAATTATAATGTGTAATGGCAAATATGATATAAACAGGTAATTTTTGCTAAGTAATAAATTATGATAGAAACAAAAACTATCAACAATAATCTGCAGAGGGCAATCCTAATTTACACAAATATTATATCACATAACATCATCATTTCAGCCGTGCTAGACATAGGCCTCTTAAATTATCTACCTGTTTCAACAGGTACCACCAACGCACATGATCTTTTTTTCGGAGTCCGCCACGTCGGGCAGCGACTTCGGTAGCACTATAATGCATTTAGACATGTATTAAATCTGTTACTAAAGGAGTTAAGGAACAAAGAGCTGTATGAATATAGCCAATTTTTTTTTAGTAAAAAAATCCTTTGGAATAGGAACTAGGGAGGCCCGAGAGTGGTCTCGGCTTGACCTGTTGCTCATACACATGTTAAACATTTCGAATCGATAGGATGCGAGAAAGGCTAACCTCGGCTCGTTCGATCTATGTAGTCGCATTATAGAAGTATTGAATACAGTCAAATTAACATTCGCGTGAAATATGATAAAACTGAAGCTAACCTTAAATCGACGTTAAAATTTCAATTTTGTTTACTTTATAACATGTGAGTATAGTTTTAGTATAGGGTAAGGTATAATGTTTTATTATGTATTACGACGATTTAATTAGTTATCAAAAAAGAAAAAAATATGAAGACTTAAATTTTAATTTTAAAATTTCAGCACAGATAATATAAAATATCTAATTTAGCGTTCACTATGGTTTTCATTAATCTCATTTCCTAATACAAATCCGTAAAGAATATTGGCAAAACTACATTTTTTTCTTGTATTTAAAAGATGTGGCTGAACAAATAATTTAAAAATTATTTTAATAAATTAATATAATAAATTTTAAATTTCAGCTCATTGAAGAAAGATTAAATGAAATTGCATGATTAGTCTCAGATTTTATCACGAACTAAGCCCATGGCTATGATTTTTTGTGTAATGATTTAAAGAACAGGATTTCAAACAGACAAATGTAATGGTACAGTCTTAAGTATTATATAAACTTACCAACACACCTTCAATATTCTAAACTTCGTTTATTTAATAGCAGAAATATATAATAGGAAATAGCAATAACGATAACACAAATAGCAGACAAACGAAAGTGTGTAAAGTCAAGCCCAAAATGACCTTGACCAAAATGAATTAACTGTTTGACGACGATAGCAACGAAGAAATATCAAAACGCCTCAAGTCAATGTTTACATTGATTCTGACATTATACCACAGTTAATAATATTCGCCAATACTCGCCACTGTATAATTGTAAATCAATTTTTTATTACCAGATTATTAGTATCAAAAAATTTATTAAATTATGTAGCCCACTTTTAGTATGATTTTATTTATTATTTAGGGAATTACTTGAAAAATATTTTCAATTTGCATATTTTATAACATCCTATTTTAAACTACTACACATGCAAGTTTTTAAGTAATTTAATTCAAAATGTTAAAAAAAATAAGAAAAAGTTTATTAATAACTGTAATAAAAGGAACAAATTTTTGAAAATAAATTTCAGTTCTTTTGAAAAATTTAATATGTAGATAGATTTATTAAACTTTGTCAATATTAACTTGACTCGTCTTGATAGCTTGATAAGTTTCGGTAAAAGAAATAGTGTTAAATATTTATAATCTGTGGTTACATTCTTTATGTAGTATATTCGTAGTCTGTATATCTCTTATTTGGAAGTCTATTAGTTAAAGCCTACTTCTAAAAAAGCATAATTGTCAAAAAATTACATAGAAGCGTTTTGTTTATTAACGAGCGTTTAAGCGATATTAAATGCAGTCTTTGTGACTATCATAAGTCATTTAATTAGATTTTTTCAAATATCTTAAAATGACGTCCATACCATCTACAGCGAAGGACAAATCATTCGACGAGTTTTATACAGAGGTATTATAACCTATTTCCTTCTTTTTATTTATGTGTTAAATGTTATATTATTATAGCGTAATCGGACAACATTGATGATATCCTGATTTTAAGACGGTTACTCTTATCACAGCCGAAATTGGAGTAATTTAAACATTAACGATTAAACGTTAAAAATTGGTAACGATTTGAATCAAAGTATGCCAAAGAACAACGACAACAGAATTATACCAAAGAATAAGCAGCTATAACGTAGCTCATTCGTTTTAACCTTGTTAAAACACAGTGATTTTCAAAGAAAGTCCCTTTCAATGTTTTGTTCCTCAAAAATATTCTGCTACTCTTAATTTTAGTTTACATAATATTAGTAATGAAATGTATAGTTATACGGGAAAGATGAATGTAAATAGGTGTAAAAGCATTAAAACTTTTAATAATAAATTTGTATGAAGTGATTATTATTTAGTAATACAAACATAGTAGAAATCCTAATTTGGTAAATTTTAATATAACTCATTTTTATTATGTAAAAGAAATAGAGAAAAGGGACTCTGTTCTCACACCAAAGCAACAACTCGATACGCTCTTGCGTCCTGGATCAACATATTTCAATCTAAATCCATTTGAAGTACTACAAGTTGAGTGTGATGCAACTCTTGAAGAAATCAAAAAGAAGTATCGGAGATTATCCATACTTGTTCATCCTGATAAGAACATTGTAAGTTAAATGAATTATTTGTTACTTTAATTCTTACTGCTTTCACTTTTTTGGAGATTTTATTGTCCATACTAAATGTTATTTATAAATATGAAATTGATATCAAGTGATATGCACAGAATGAAATTAACTTATTAAGAAACATTTTCATAGACATCATTTTCTGACCTCCATAGATATTTTTGGAGGACACCGATACCTTGCAGTGGACGCATATGGACTGAAACGATAATGATCTTTTTATTTTGATAATACAAGTCCATTATCTATTCTTCAGACAAACTTAAAAGTTAACATATCCAACAATTATTAATTATTAGTATATAACCTTATGTTTTAATAATTAAATTAAAATATAAGGTTATATACTCAAGATTGGATAAGAAAAGAGCACAGGACTTGTGAAATATCACAAAAAGTATCAATTTTTTTTTACCAAAAATTTGAGTGCATTTTACCTCAATCTTGCCTGATGGGAAACAACAATGAGATCTAAGGCACACAAGCTCAAATAATGAATGTTCACTCTTGCCTTAAAGCTGCAATGAACATGGACCGGGCACATATGGGAAGAAGCCACTTTTGAGTAGATACAGTCCACCACTGCATGGATTTATAGAGGCAATATAATAACGAAAAGTGACAGACCGTACAAATAGTGTTCTTATAAACTTAAAAGAGTTGCAGGGTCATCGTGGACATGCTAAAGTCAAGACAGAGGCAGATGGATGCAAAAGGGGAAAGTCTACATAACTGCTAGTTGCAATATAGAACAAATTATAATATAAAGAAACTGTGCAATGAAAAAATAATATACAGCAATAGGCTTAATATTATGTGGACCAGAAAGTTGTGTCTTTTCTACACTTTTACAGAAAAACTGATTGATTGTTACTGTTCCTGCATGAAAATTTGTAAACTATATAACTAAAGGTAAAACGAAGGTATATTATTGATTAGAAAAGAAATACTTTCTGATCTCCCTATTTTAAATATATGCAAATTGTATGAAGTCGAGCAATTTCTGCTCTGTTTTGGGCATATTTGAATGGATCACATTTGAACCGATTTATACTTATGAGTTACAAATGGGCTTGCACCACTTTCAAATTTTGGAAATTTTAAATTTTGCAAAAAAATTATCACCTAAAATACACTACAAATACAAAATATAAAACAAAAGTAATATTTTTAATTTTAAATGCTAATTGCATTGTTAAAATTAAAAGATGTCAATATCAACATGGTTCACATGTGGCAGTGATTCGATACATCCATTATGCACCAGAAGTATATAGAGTAGTAATTCATATAACAAGTCTGACATCTTGGTATAAATTGCCAACCATCTGCTGAGCCACCTACTTCTATTAATTGGACTTATACCACATTTACAATCAATTATTATGCTATTTCATTAACCAACAAACTTTAAATTATATCAGACAGAATTTTTTTAGAAATTGAACATGAACTAATAAACATTAGTTTATATACGAAATTATTACCCAGAATTTTATTTACATTGGTTAAATAATAATCCCCAAATTAAAGGACAGTAATATTCATAAACTATTGTTCAAAAGGCTAAGATACTTTAATGGATGTTTAATGACAATAAAAATGAAATCATTATCATTTCAGGCAAAGGAAGTTCATAGAAAGGTGGATTTAGGCAACTCGCATAGATTTCCAATAAGACCGGGGCAAACAGACTACATTATCAATCTTCCGACGACTTTATTCGATCGTCTGTCCACTATGGTCCATGATATTTCCACAACAGGCAATAAAGGAATCAACTTCCTCTACCGTTACTTTAAAGATATGTCTCTCAAAAAGCCAGGAAAACAAAACTAAATTACAAATTTTTCGGAGTCCCCACAATTCTAAATACTTCGTGTAATTTTCTGCAGAATACCTTACACAATGTCACAATACGCAAGAAAATACATGTAAGTATAAAACATGAATCTTTTATAACACGATAAACCCTCAGTGTTTGCCTTTGTTTAACCACTAGTAACATCTAGGGAAAGCTCTGATGCTTTTTTAATATCTATATTTTTATTTATATGGCTACTAAACGAAGTTTATTAAAATTCGTCTTATGACTTGTCGATTAGATGGTCTATCTATATGTAAATGTTAACGTATTTGAATGTATCACGTAGAGATATTAAATGATTAATAAATACACAGTACAAAGAAATGTTAACTTATAAACATGTAATTTATGTAAATATTACCCGATCTAACAAACTGACCTGTCTTAACTGTGAATAATCAATAGAAAGCTTAACGAAATGAAGGGATATTTCAAAAACTAGCGTTCGTTGTAATGCTGTCACACAACATTGTTAGTTCTATTATCTGGTGCGTAAATAAATAATGTTGATGCTTTTTCCGACACGGGAACAGGCGACATATAATTGGCTATGTAAAAAACATGGATTTTCAAGATTGATGTCACAAATACTTAACTACCCTTGCGATTTATTCATATCGTCATTGAAAATGATACCGAACTGGAAACTGTATTTTTTAAAATGGCTATCTACAATTATTTGTAATAAACTTTAAAAAGAGATAGATAAAATCGGTAAAGTCGTTCTCAATTTCAGATCAACTAATTTTTCCTCCAAGACAAAAACCATGTGGTTTTCAACAAAGGTAACAAAGAAACTAATTTCATTAGATAAACGATCAAGTACAGTGGACGAAACCGTTATATAAAAAAGATTTAAATATTTATTTCAAATGGTTATAAAAATTAAAGTTAAGTAAAAGTTATAAGTAAAGTGTAGTAAATAAAAAAATCAATAAGTTTTTCTGCCATTCATTTAAACGTTAGTATAAAAGCCATTTCTTATAGTTTGTTACACTGTTTAAGATTAAACTGATGAATGAAAAAGGTTTTTCCGCCTATATATAAAGCAAGAGATCTTTTCCTTGAAACAAATTACTTACACGAAAAAGCTCAACAACAGTCAAAGAGCGTTTCGCAAGAACTCGAACAACCAATAACAATTAGTTTTGCTTTGATGATTTTGTCAGTAGATGTTTGTAGAATATTTTTTTGTCAACGTATAGAATATTTAATCTGTCATACTTTCGCATATTATTATTGAGTTTTAAATAAAAAATGAGAAACGAAACTGTTCATATCAGACGTCCAAATTTTGTTGTTTTTTTTACTGAAAAATGTGCCACTATGTAATAAATATCTTATTTTTCTATTTATACTTAACTAAAAAAATTACAATTATGTGGAAAACCTTTTCGGCAAATTTTTTTACTACCAATTCTATTTAAAATTTAGGCAATGTTAACAATTATTCTCTTATGTAAAACCGACGAAGTACAAACCAACATGGCGTCAATGTCTGCTAACAAACAGAAGTGTGTCGTTTGGAGGGCGCCCTCGTAAGTGCAATTACTGGTTTAATGAGAAAATTGTATTATTTATTAAATAGTCAATATATTTCTTTACTAATAACAGATATTAATATTCTCTTCGGACCAGATATTAATTTTAGCTATATTCTATTGTACCGTCACAAACTTGGGCAGTGGAGCGAAATAAGGTCCACTCGGTAAACTGTCTTACCGCTTTTACGGTATATTTTTGTATCGGTGGTGATAATTTTCTTTTGAAAAGCCAAGTAGAAGCTTCTAAGAGGCCAATAGAAACGATAAGGATGTAACAATGGAAGTGCTCTCGAGAGAAAATGGATAAAGTTTTTACTCAAACGTTACTTAAAAACATTTTTGTGTCTGCGTATAATGTACAATGTACGAATATGAAAATCAATACATCTTATGAAAGCATCACGGGAGCTTAACTTTGTTGTTCAGTGTCGTGTGAACTTCAGAAAGTAGAATAAAAATTATAAACAACATTTTCTGTTAAAATTTGTTCAATAATTATTTTGAATGCTGGCTATAATGGAGTTTTTTTTATTTAATACTTAATTATTACTTAAAATAAGTAAAGTTCTGAAATGAAGATTACACATCAGCTAACGCAGCGTACGGACGTCCACCCACATTGTGAATAGTCGACCTAGTTAAGTCAGAAGAAGCTGGATCAAGCAGCTTCTAACCTGTCACCTGGAACTCTATAGAACTGATCGATGATGAAGTAATTATACACCTCATACACGACTTTACCAACATACTAAATTTTCCTATGGACTACGTATACAACTTTGTGTTAATATCTTATTGTTAGATTAAAAATAATATCAAAGAATGTTGATAACTTCAAAGAAGATTGCATATACGAGTATGACGACTTCATGCTATTTCAATGTACAAAATATACAATTCGGTATTCATTAAAAATATCTACTTCTTTCGCCTGTTTTCCTCAGGTCTGAGATATTAACCACACATCCTAATATATGATAGACTTGATGTCTATAAGATATATAATTCACTGTACATTAAACAAAGAATTTTCTAATTTGATTTTGCAGACATTTCTAAACACTGTGAACACTCTGTAATTAATATTGACAATACATTGTCAAGACAAGACATGTGTAACCTAGTTGTATGTAATGAATCTCCAGACAATTCTAAATACACAGACGATATAAGTAATCTATGTAAGCGAGGTATTTCTCAGTTAAATCGATCCACTGAGGTTACTGTTGCGAAACGTATTTGATTTTGCACTTATTTTTTGTTCAAATATCTTAACTTGAACTTTGTACATTTTTAACAAAATTATTTAATCAATCATTACATTCTTATTTACATTTTTTTTGTATTAATACATAGTTAAAATACAAATGACCTTTAATAGATCGTTTATTAATACAGTTTTGTATAATAATAGGTTGTCAAATATCTCCCTTCCGCTTTTTTGGAATGGCAGAATATTCCACAGCATCGCCTCCGAAACCTGGTAGAGAGTATGCCAAACCGCATAATTGCTGTATTGCGAGCTCGTGGAGGCAACACCAAGTATTAAACTGTGCAAAAACGCTACCTACATAACACATCTACCCT
>DWIC01000962.1:0-10068 GCA_018248135.1 Battus belus | reverse complement strand
AATCTTATCAACGAGAAGATGTCGAACTGGAGCGGTTGGAAGCGGGCAGCAAGTGCGTCTATCCACTGACCTTAACACGGTCATCTGTCCACATAGTGGGCAGACGTCGTTCTGCATGCCGGTCCAGGGTCTCCAATCAAATTGTCTTCAGCCTAATACGCAGGGGACTTTTATGTTTAATTATCACTAAGTAAAGGCGTTGGTTTAAAACAATATGTACGTATAAATGTATTCTCTCAAATAACGGATTTGCCTTTGGGAGTAGTTGAAATTTCAATCTTATTAAACATTGATCCACGACAGTGGCACTCAAACTTCGTTTCGTTCATATTTGTCGGCGCTACCGCGATGTATTTGGTTATTTAAACCCACGAACAACAATTGCAATTATTCGTCTCTTAACGACTTAGTTTTAACAATAAGATAGTTATAAAATATTTGTTTTTCTACAATATTAAAATTTTGATACCACAGCGCGGGTGATCCCATGCAGGCCCCGTGTATCACCTTCGATTGCCGGGTCAGGGTCGGCTTATCCTATAGTGCAGGGTGTGCAGTGCACACGGGCACCGGTGTCTGAGACTGCTAACAGCATCGTCTTGGATCATCATATGTACTACAGGCATAGAAACGATTAGTGTTATTCTGCCGTCATAAGAAGAAAGGCTGTAACTAATACCAAACTATACCTGCTAACAAAATAGCTTCTTGGCATATTAAAAAACTTTCTTGTTACGACGGGGGATGGGGGTCAGCTCTAGTTGACGCCTGGGTTTCATTGCACACGGGCGCTATACGAGCTAGAGCCGCCCTGCACCGGGTAGTCACCCAACAATTTCACGTGTATTCTATATATATTGCAATTGATAACGCATTATTAATCACTCAGCAACAACTAAAATACTTCGGCGTGTAGGTGTAACTACATTCACCTTATAACTCTAAACAGACACTTTCAGATTAACACCTGTTATGATCTACTTATAAATGTTTCGGCGGAGTTATGTTAATATTAAAATGAGGCTATTACAATGCGGTCACGTTGATGTATTTACTTTCGTTGTATTATATGTCATAACCGCTTGAAAGTGTTTGGGAGCCGCTGGCCTGTCGACTCTAGACTGTGACCAATGATATGTTTGGAGGGACTGTGGCGAGTCCTTTGAATATTGATGCGATCGGAAACTCGAAGGCTGTGAATCATAAGTTATCTCTCTCTCTCCCCCTCTTTCTTTATGTATATGTATACATAAATGTATCAATTTATATATGTATATGAGTCAAGAGACCATGTTTGTTAGGAAGTGTTCGAGCATCCTGGCGAGCTTCGTCGCTACCTAAAAGAAATTTTATAAGAATAAGACAATGTTATGATTGTTAGACATTGCGGAAAAGATAGAAATGTAATGCATGAAAGGAGAAAAAGTGAAAAAGTAGTAGAGTAGTAGGAAACAGGAGGACCCCAAAAAAGGGGCCATTAAAAAAATCTTCGCATTACTTAAAAAAAGTGACCGTAACTGTTTTGAACTTTCATTATAATTACGTATCGTGTCTGATGATGTTATTGTTGTTAGACATTTCTTTTTTTAATTTAAAATGGGATAGGCGTTTGTCTTCCATCTCGCCTGATGGAAAGTGTAAACGAAGATGAAGGTGGTACACGCCCATACAAAAGAAACCTGTTCACTCTACTCTTAAAGACTCCAGAGTTCAACTTATCAGGAAAAATATACCAAGGCAGGTCGTTCCAAATCTTGGCGACTGCATTGCATAATGACGTTTGAACGAAAGTAATAATCCACATGTATTTTTGTGTATGTGAATGAGCAGCTTTAGATGAAAGAGAGGACCAATCGGAAGTCTAAAACAGGATAAGGATCCACGCTGTTGCTGTTCGCAGAGAAAATAAAACGAAAAGAGTCTTGCAGGTGGAGTGTTTGCTGTTATGGTGGAATCAGTGTTTGCGTATCTGCAGCGTGTGCACTGTGAGGTTTGAGTGTTGGAAAGCAGGATATGCAATAGGTGAGGCTTTATAATTAATAACTAATAAACTGTGTAAAAAATGGAACATATAACAAAGAATGAACTCCCTTAAAATTATCTGTATGTTACTTTTTTATTTACACTTTCATTTTATTCTAAAAGATAACAAATCTTTCATGAGTATTGTACGCATATATGTAAAGTTTGACACGTCTTATATTTTCATTTTCTTCGGGATTTAAAGGGAGCGTGGTTTTTAAAACGTAATACATGTGGGATTCTATTGTTTGAAGGGTACGAGATACGAGTGAAGTTAGGGGTGTAAAGGAAACCAGCCCTGTACCTGCGTTACATTTTTTTTCTAGATTTTGTGGTTTCGGGGTGGGAGGGCGTAGAGTGCAGTCTAAGACCTTTAAAGTAGCGAACCTCGAGGGCTTCCGGTGAACCCTAAGTAAGGGTACCACATTGCTTTGGTGAGCGCTCCATGGAGTGATTAGGCTCTAGGACACCCACGAGGGGACATCGGCTTGAGCTGTCACTCATCGATAATAACAAAATAACCTGCTTAGCATTCCTACGCGAGTTCGTCCGAGAGAGAAGCGTTAGCGCTAGAAGAAGTGGCGGAAGAAACACCAGCATCATATTTTCAGTCTGACTCTGCCCTGTGTACCAGGGGCATTGTGTTTAGTTACACTGCATTATATATAGTCTCGTCTCGTGTCGTTTGTACATTGCTGAAACAATTTACAATATACATGAGGTATCGTAAATAAGCGTTTGTGTAGTTTTATTCGTAAAAGGCCAACCTAAGAGCATCACTATAGTATTAGGTGGACAGGCGAGTTCTACAGCTTCCTTAAGTTAAATTCACATGACTACATTATTAACGATTTTTATTTCTAATCGACGATATACTCACCTTCGTTATTAACAACCTTTTGTCACCTAGTATATTGATTTTAAAGGAGCGGTAAAAACCAATTGATTTTTCTGTAAAATAAATTCGCAGAAACGACTTGACTTCCTGAAAATTACATTATATATGCGGTGTGTACAAAAAGTATCGCGAATTTTTTGTATTTTCAAAAAATATTTATTTATTCGTGAATATCTATTTTGTCCCCTTCAAACTATTCCCCCTGTGAGATTATACACTTGTACCAACGTTTTTTCCAATCTTCAAACAATAATTTTTTTTGTCATCATGATACATCATGTATCTTGTTCAGTTCAGTCATTTCATGGGCCTCTTCAATTTTTGGAACAAGAAAAATTCACATGGGCCACGGTGCCAAATTCATACGATGGCTGCGGTATCATTAGTGTGTTGTTTTTGGCCAAGAAGTCGCGTTAAGTTTCAAAATGTTAATGTTATATTATAGGAATTGCTGTCAACTTACAACGTAAATATTGGGTCGTATAAAATAATTGTGTTATTGAGTTTGTTGCTGTGTATTTTTTATTATCGGTAAATTAATAGATTGTCCATTTACACGGGCGGCTCTAGTTCGTGTAGCGCCCGTGTGCAATGAAACCCTGGCGCCCCTAGGCGCCCCCACCTCCGTCGTGACAAGAAAGTTTTTTAACATTCCAACAAGCTATTTTATAAGTAGGTATAGCTTACAGTATGTTATTAGTTACGGCCTTTCATCTTATGATGGCAGAATAACACTCATTGTTTTTATGCCTGCAGCACATATGATGGTCCAAGACGATGCTCTTAGCTGTCTCAGACGGCTGCTACGTTTGCATTGCATATCCTGCACTATAGGTCATTTGACTTGAAACTGACTTCTGCATAAAACAAGTTTTTTTAATAATTTTTTTATCTCCACTCTTCTTTCTTGCCAAAGGTGTGTGTCCATCTTGAAATGCCGAAATACGGAATAGTAAGAACACATATAGTAACAGAAAAACTGTACTATTTTTAATTATATAAATTAAACTATATTCATATGCTTAAAATAAATTCAAATTTGACTGTTGCGTTTAATAATAATTCTTCGTATTCAGACATAATTATAATATACCTGTATTTAATATACTCAAAAGGTTCACACGTAAACATGATATGTACAATGCATTATCTGTACATATGTTATATGACTTATGATATTTTTATGGACCTGTAATTAAAGCCCACCAGTACTTTTGGAAATCTATGGGGGAGGCATATGTTCTGGTGTATACGTCCTGCAGGCCAAATTGTGACGGATCGATTCCCGGGATATCATCTTACATAATTAACATTGTGTATTAATTATACGGGTTTAACATTACTTACAATCAAGTTTCCAGAGGATAGGCAGCAGCGTTCTCTGCGTATTAAAATACTTTACTGCGATGGCCAAACCACCTGCCAAGCGTGGCCATTATGGTATATCTCCCCATAGATGTCTTTAGAAGAGACCTTTGTTTTGCAGGTTTTTATTATTTTGTTCCAGACTATAAATTATAAAAATGATAATATATTACATTTTTGTATTAAGAAATAAATGTATGAACACATCTAAATAAAGTGTGTCGATGCCGATGCTCCGTTGGGTGTTAAATAAAACGGCGTCACACATTATTTATATTTTGTATTTTACATTTTACGTGCTGCGTCCCAAGAAAAATCTAAACGTCTATCTTTTCTTAAAACAAAAGACAACTACACGCATGCTCATAAAAACAAAGTAGAAGCGTCGCTGGCGCGTCTGACTGCCAGTGTCAAATGCGTGACATTTTGTGAGTGGATTAATCGCCACATATGTTTTCAGTTCAGAACTTTCTAATCTCTATCAGAATGTTCTGTTATGATATTGTAACGTGTTTATCAAAAGGGTTTAGTTACGAATTAAAGATATTATTACGTTTATATAAAAACTTTTTTTCTCAAATTTTACAACGCTCATTTCATTTCATGTTCTACGAAAAAAGAAATGACGTGATTAAAAATTCACTTTTTTGACAGCAGCATTTTTGTACAATTATTTTAAATTACATTCGTAACTTCCAGTTCATTTAGCCCAAAACAATGGAAGACATTAAAAAAGAACAAAGCCATCCTTCAACGAGTAATTTAGAAGAAAGGAGTAATGATTCAAGAGACGGTTTGGACTGTGACTCCTGTTCAAGTATGTCTTCAGAAGAAAGCAATATAGACAAAGCGCAGTTGGTTCCCATGAAATCTACAAGTGGAGTGAAGAAGTTTGCACATGGTAAAAAAAAAGTTTCTCGTCGCTCCGAAAGAATACAGAAGCGGCGTGCATCGTTTAGACCTAAAAACCAGGTGTCTAAAAGAAAATTAACGAAATACACAAGTCGAGTTAAAAAGATAAAAAAGGATCGTGACAACTCAAGCACTAGACCCGTGGACGTTCCCTGTCAGTTTTGTGTTCAGAGTGGTTGTATAATAGGGTAGTTCGATTAGACAATTAAATGAGTATTGGCGATATTTTGTTTGCTTCAAATTTATTAAAATATTTACATATTTTTAAATTAAATATACAGAATTAAATGAACGATGTATTAATTAAATGTTCCTCTAGAATAGTAATAAAATTGTGCATGTGACTTTTGGTTGTTTTATAATATGCATAGTACTGGCGGTCCACCGTCTGGAACTTGGTGAGAAAGTCTAAGTGGTAATTCTATATAATTAATGTACAAAAAAATGTGAATTATATGAGATTGTATCTCAGGCATCGACCCCGCGACTTGCTATTCCAAGTCTCCGTTGTGCAATAGTATGCTCAATATATTAGTTTATAATCACGAATGATTGTTATGATCTTTGGAAAAGCTTTATGTGTTAATTATGTTATGGTAAAGGACTTCTTATTTTGTTTCTGCAGCCAGATTTTGTCATTATCCAGTTATTAGAAGTAATTAAGAAAAAGTTCTTCTACTTCTCATCTATATATGTAAAAATTTATGTTTATCTGTATGTCATTTATAGAATCGTAAATACGTAGTATTTGATCTTGTGATGATCTTTAGCAAAAATATTATGCACGAGCTCATGAAAGTTTCAAAGTTTGTATGACCAATCTTCGACAGACGGCGCCACTATCATTGCAATGAACTTCATATATTTTTTATATTTTGCTGTTTTTGTGGCATCTAGTAAATTCGCCTACCATATTTAATGCAGGGACTTCTATTGCTAGGGATAATGAGTTTTTCAAAATTTTACATTTTTATTTCTCCTGTTATACGTCTCATGATCTTTCACTATTTCATCTTTTATTCATCACATTTTTCTATCATTACTTTGTTTTATTATTTCCATTCCTTCTTTCATTCATCCTTTCTATCTTCATCTCCTAATATTTTTATTGTACAACTTTACTTATTATCTATACTTATTTTTGTTCTTTTTCATTGCGGTGACTTTGCCGATTTGAATAACTCGAATAATTGAATATTTGTGTAATGTTTTCCTTTAAATTTATTTTCGTTGGTGGCGTAGCAACGTGCGTAGAATAATAATACAACGTGCGTAGAATAATACTTTTTAGAAGTAAAGAAAACACTAATATAAAACCTCTTTATTTAAATATTACGACGTCAATTATTGATGATCATAAAAAAAGAAATTCGCATTTCAACTTGACATTTGTTTTTAAAACTTTTAATATTGCGAACGTTTAATATTACATATTGCGAAAATTTTAGTTAAAATTGTCTATAGCTATGGAAGAGGACAAAAAGGAGCCCAGTCAAACTTCTATGTGTACAGAAGAAAGAAGTAATAACTCGAAACAAGAATTTGAATACTTGTCCGACTCTAGTCCGAATCCAGATGTTAGTGAAACAGATCTGGCCGTTCCAAATGCGAAAGTTGATAGTATAGCGCCAAAGTACAGTAGAAGAAGAATTAATCATCCAAACAAAAGAATACAAAAGCGTAAAGCACCACCGAAATCAAAACGGCAGGTTTTTAAAAGAACAGTCACAAAAAGTAAGACAAGAGTTCGCAGAAGAAATCTGGCGTTTTGTGTTTCAACGATATTTTTGAAGACAGCAAAACCGAACATCCCATGTCAATTCTGTGGTCATCGATGTTGTAGAAGGTAGCTGCTTTGTTTGTCATGATTTGAATTTCGGCATAATAAAAATTACGTAACTAAAACATTGCTTTTTAATGTACATTATTGTACCACCGTCACTTTAATAATTATGAATAAATTTAAAGGAAAACAAGGGCGAATTTTATTATTACACAAATAGTATTAAATAATTAATCAAGAGACATGTAAACAACGCATATATATCCGTCTATACGCTACACTAACAGTTCTTGAGAGCTATGTGCTGATGCATTGCTTCCACTAATGAAGATGTAACTAATGACTTTTTTTTGGATCAGACAATCAGTAATGTCCAAAAGCAAGGATTAATTTCTCACATTATTACTTCAGGTTGGTAAGTTGGTTAGATGAACTTGGCTGGACTAACTTATCTCGACTATATTAACTGAAACATATCAACTAGCTGCCCCCGCTGTCTACGCGTGGCCTGCACTCAATGGATATTCCTTTTGTGTTACTAGTTTCATTAATTTTTTTAATAGTAATTTTTAAGGTTTGCCAAAACAATGTCATATTTTTATAGCTATTACAGCCTTTTTTTTTAACGAACGCCACCTCAACTGACCACTGCTCGCATTTTCAGTAAAAGCTTATATCTGCCCCAAAAATATGTGGGTAAACATATTATAACCACCACGCACGACATATTATAATGGCAGGCGCATTGGTGATCGCATTGAGGTCCGCAGAAGAAACTGCCGTCCATCCTATGGGGACTTATTTATGAGCAGTAACAATCCGGTATAATTCATGCACAAAGTATGAATTATATTCGAATATATTCCAGGAATCAATCACACGACCTACGATCGAAAGCATCTGTCCTTTACTGCTGGACTTTCATTGCAACGTCCATTCAACGAAAGAAATATTCGAAACAAGTCCCTAAGCATAATGTTTTCTGAGATATTGTGCAGAGTGCGTACATAGATTAGATTTACATAATATAAGTACACTCAAGTTTCACTACAATAGTCTAGTTCGCGACTAACAGGACGTTAACCTATTGTTAGATACCAAAGTAATCTCCAAGACAACGTCGTAATAAACAAAAAACTGGCTGCTTTTAATTTCGTTTGGTGATACCGCCAGATACCTTGGCCCGTGACATGTGACCCACCTGATCGAAGGCATCTCCGATACCTTGTAATTACATTTATATAGGTTCAAAATCAATTACCGAGTAACTGCTTTCTCCGGCGTTCCAAAACCCCCATCATAAAAACAAAGTGAGTTCGAAGCACAATAAAGGTGTGACCACAGAATAAAAACTACGGGCGTTTTTTAGTGGGCGTTTTTTTTTTAACTTAATAATTTCTTTTTAATTTAATTACAAATAAATTAAATTTTTACCAAAATATTTACAATAGATATTTTAAATAATATGTGGAAAACAGTTAAACAAAATTATTATTATTAGAAATTATTGATTCGATCAGACCAAAAGGTATACCATCCAAAATGATAGACAATTTATCAATTCAAATCTCTCATCGGAATTGCGAACGAACGTCTACATTCAAGATGAATAGACGAACTTTGTTGACGAACAAGTCATGGGAAGACGCTAAATAAAGGCTGTTTTCATCTGGTCTTATTGGAAACCTATGGCCGGGGACTATATAAGTATATTTTTAATAAAAATGCTACCGGTCAATAACTACTGCCTATAAAACGTCTGCAGGTAATAGCAGATAATAGTTAATTTTAAAATATAGCAATCCGAATTTTTTAAAAGCTTATATTTTTATTATTTCTGAAAGCATTGTTTTATAATAAGTGTGTATGATAGATATATTTACAGTAAATGCACTAAACGTTTACTCTTTTCAAGCATTTACTAGGTGTACACAATTACGCCGTAAATAACCACTCTTTTTACAAAGTAAACCTTTTTAATTAATATCATCTGATAAATACTCTGTGGTCGTATCCAACGCTTAGTCTCTTAGTCTTAGTCGGATGAGGGAAGATAATTAATTACAACGTAGTCTTTTTATTTCAGTTGAGTGCGAAACTATTGCTGTCCGTGTCCGGACCGACATCTCCGTGACCTTGTTCCGTGCACATAAAAGATTGCAGTGAAATACGAACATCTTTAGCAAAGCAAACTCTTATTTACTAAGGCGCTATTGTCTACAATAAAATTGTGAACACACGGCTTCAATGGAATAGGACTGCCTGAAAGGTGAAAATATCAAATAAATTGTAGAAATAAATTATAGAAATGTTATAAATGAAAACTGCGAGAAATGTATGGGAGGACGGGAGGCGAGGCATGAATGACAGAGAGAGATAGATAATATGAAAAATAAGATGACACAGATTAAAAAAATTAAAACTAATAATATAAAAAATTAACAAAAAAATGTCTGAAAAATGAAACCTTGACGTAAACAGCGAGAGCTACATAAACAGAACGACAGCAACAGCTGCACGGACTGCTCATTACCTGGCTGGACAAAGAAACAGTGCACACAAGTCTCACAGACAGCTTAACATCCAAGTGACGCAAGAAAACGGGCAGAAATAGTAGTGGGAGTAATTTTGATTTTGAATTGAATTCTGATTGGGGTACCTCCAACCGTGTAAGCGACAAAACTGTACCAGCCCTTCAAGTCTAACAGCACCGACATCTAAAAGAAACCAGAAAGCCTTAGAATAAAACTTTGGTTATTTGTATTAAATCATATTGAAACTGCAAAATGAGTCTTATTTCTTAACTAGATATAATAGATACTTAACCTCTCTTAGGACCATGTATTGAAATTTACTCTCATTCGTCCTCTTTCCCCCCCCCCCTCGTACACAAAAAAATACTTTTTTAAATTACATGATTAATTAAATAATTAACAAAAGTTATCGTAACCACCCTGATCTGTGTGGTACAAGCTTATAAGCTTAATGCGAAGATCAATAGTCCTCAATAAAGCCTGGGGGGGGGGGGGGGGGGGGGGGGGGGGGGGGGGGGGGGGGGGGGGGGGGGGGGGGGGGGGGGGGGGGGGGG
>DWIC01000961.1:0-10076 GCA_018248135.1 Battus belus | reverse complement strand
TATTAATATTATATTTAAAAATTTGTTTATTATACTAGAGTAACATACAAGAGTAGCAGGTTAATACTAAAATTTATGCTAAAAACAAATCATGATAATTGCAGATCACAGTATTTGTTTAGCTGCATGCTGTAAAACTGCATTTGTTAAATTAATATTTTTAATATGTTTTATTTTATTGTGAGATATAAATTATAGTTCTGTTATGTCAATTAGGCATATTGTATTTATTTTGTAACTTTAAATATCATACGTAAATCTTATATTTCGTTGATATTTATATTTTTTATTGTTTTATATTCAAAAAGTTTTTCTGATTAGTATTTTGGCTGTACCTGTACTGTAGCTGTGTATTAATAAAAATATTTTTATTTAACAAAGTTTTTAATTTTTTTGTCATCTTTATTAATTTTCACCAGATTTCGAAATCTTGTTTTTGAGGCAGTAAGTAGGTGTTTTTAGTTATATGTTCAGTGACAATATCCAATATTTGTCGAAAAGGTTTTCTTTTTTGTTCTGCTTCTAAGAGACCGTGGACAATGTTAGAATACAAGACTAAAGAGAGCTTCTGTCTTTGTCTCGAGATACTGACTATCTTTGTATCGCATATACTGTATGGCACTGGCATATTTAAAGCACGCACTATCATTTGTAATAAGGCGATTCTTCAGCACCGTGACCCACAGTACCATACAAACGCGTCCTGTAATTCTGTCCTCCAGCAGTTATGTAAGCACCACCAAGTTGTGTGACACAACAATCTTAAGTTAAGAGGCCGTCCGCAAACGTAGAGTTTTGTAAGGTTTTGAATTTCGAATCCATGGGTCGTAGATGGTTTTCAAATACCATCCCTAAATTGTATAAACCATTAAGACTTACGTAACTTTATCAATTAATATATATACGGCACGTTCGTCAGTTTTTTTTTAATAAAGTTAAATTTATTATCCATAAAAATTACCTATTATTAATATAACAATATTATGATAGAATTTTTGCCACGAAACATTTTCTCGTCCGATATCTCTCAGTGCCTAAAGACCACGTTCACATTAACAGTGATATCTTACGGCACCGAAACGTGGTGTATCCCTTTGGGCCTTATTGGTAAACTTATAGTCGCTCAACGAGATATGGACGAAATCGAATCAGGAATTAAGAGATCTATGAACAAAAAACTAACCGACATGGCTAAGCGTATTGAAAAATTAAGGAGGCTTAAGGTTTTCGATTGAAGACAATGGACAGTCAAACTAATCGTGCGACCATCCATAAGTGGATAGGAGATCTGGTTAAGGATGTCGAAAAACGCTCGTGGCCTATTTTGGTGGTTTCTAGCGGTCTTATTGGAAATATGTGGGAGAGGGTAATGTCTTGTAGTGGACGTACTATGGCTGAAACGATCATGATAATAGTGTTGTGATGATGAAATATTTTTTGTTTTTGATACCTGTAAGAAAGCAGGCTAGAGGGGACGTTCCATATTTAAGTGTAAGTCTAACAAACAGTCAGTAACAAAGTCCTGCGACAAACCGTAGAGTAGAACCGGCCATAAGAAAAAACATGACATTGTTTTTAAAAGTTGAAAAAGTTTGTGTTTAAAATATTTTTTGCATGGCTATCTGTTTTATACTTTAGCTTGAAATATAAGTACGTAAGTGTTATATAGTTGAAGTTTGGTTGTTCTATAAAATCTTTAGATTTATGTACATTTTTATAATTTAGTTAACGACTTAGCAAGTCTTCCTTAGGATTTTCTGTTGATCTTTACACCAGGATCGCAGGCCGACATTACACATTGGTTGCAATATGTCGACTTTATTATTTCTTTATGTATATTATGTTACATAAACAAAAATTAATTACGTCATTTGCTAAAATCTGTGTCTGCGGATTAGTGTGTATACACACGAATATATAAGAGCATTTAGGGAAACAGGAAGTATCGAATATGAAATACAATACATATGTGTCCATTATGTACATAAGACTAACTCTTCAATGTCGACATAATTCAAACTTAATAATCAAAGTTTTGGTGTTAATTGGTATCAAGTTTTAATACATCGGGTACCGCAATTAAAGTTACGTTTACTTGACAAAACTTAATATTTAAGTATAGTAAGAGATTTTGTGAGAAATTAAAGGATTCTATTCTTTCAAGGTGTAAATTTGCCGAACTCGAAGAACTGTGAAGCCTGAAGAACTTCTTCTTGAAGGTTGAGGTAAGAAGGGTTGGAGGTAAAGTTGGCGTAACATGACTCTCTAAACTACGCGTTCATCTTTTTCGAACTCAATCGTAGATGATTTAGTTGCGATGTGAGGGTCTCGTGGTGTAGAGTAAGGATGATTATCAGAGAGCATAATGTACGACGATTGTAATAAATTCTTAAGGGCAATTTGTTTAATGTGTTTTTGTTTTTTATAATAGTACAGACCACACTACACATAGGTGTAGTCGTATGTAGAAATAGTTATATTGAACTATCATTTTTAAAATACCATTGTCATATTGCCGGCGATGAACAGTAACAGTCTCTTCGTCTTGAATGTGTAATATCAGTACTTAATATCTAGTTTTCAACGACAAACATGCTATCTGCAAATCCTTGTACAAGATTATGTCTATGGACTGTATAAAAAATAATATTGTATTAAAAATGTATGAAAATGAAAATCTCTAAATAAATAACAACACAACAAGAACCGTGAAGAAGTTTTTTTAAACAGATTACATTAAGAGTTCATATAAACTATTTCATGAACTTATTCAATTGATAAAATATTTCGTAAAGACGAAAATTTCCTTTAAATTTCTAATAAAAATATATTTTGGAACAATGGAAATTTTATTAATATGTATTAAATCTTTTCAATTTTAAATCATTAAGGAAAAATAACATTTTTGCGTGCATTGGATATCTCTTTGTTACGTCTTTGTTGATAATGATAAGGAATATCGCAAAAATCCACTTGATTAATCGAACAAGCCGCCGGTGTGCAGCAGGTACATTGTTGGAAACTGTTAATGTCCTTTTTTAAATCAATCACTAATTAAAGTTTAATTATTAAACTCTTATTAACTTTGTGTGACTCTCGAAAATATATTGGTCAATGAAATAATAGTCAACAGATAAGTGGCTTATGCAAGGTGGAAAAAGTTCACGTGGAGAATGTGAGGTGCATAAAGTGATTCCAAAAATTGCAACAAATAATTATTAAACTATAAATTACCTCATAAGGGATGCCTAAAACTCGCTAATAGGTAAGTTAAATAAATGATACAATAACTTCAACTTTGAATGATTATGCGGATTTGCTTTTGAAATGTTTGTATACATGTATAAGCGCGTATATATACATCACGTTTATGACAGTTTGGTTTAATTTTTGATGTTTATTTAAATATCTTAGGGAAAAGTAGTTTTAATAATATTAGATGAGTGTAAAAATGTTTCAACGAATATTCTTATCGTTGTTGAAGTACATAATGTAGATGTCGCACGATTCATCTAGACCCGTATTAAATTTTTATTAATGAACTTGAAAATTTGAACCTCGTATACTTTATATTTATGTATTATATTAAACTAGTAATTATTAATATATCAGATAAGATTTAGACGTTGCGCATATAAATTGTTAGTTAATGCAAAATATATATCAATATTTAGTGTTACTAAAAGCACTATGTGGCGCTTTAGGTACGCGAGTCGAATGGAAGTATCGGCCGCTCTGTTCCGTCAGTCCGCTATCATTGCTCGCAGCGATGGCGCTTATGCGTTTTCCTCCATCTGTTTCAATTTCTCTGCGCTTGCGCAAGGTGCGGAACAGCGATTTCCGCAGCATTATAGTACAAGCAAACCATTTAATACGATTACAAATTGTTGTTTTAAATTTAGAATTTATTTTTAACTACGTATTAGTCCCTAAAACCATATCGGAGGTGGAAATTTACAGACGGAAATTTCAGTTATTAGGTATTTTATATGATCAAAAACAATAATATTTGAAACTAGTCTGTAACCATGCTGATCTTATGCAATTTATATCTATTAATGAGATCTCTGTTATCGGTGATTTGTAACTCATTCACGTTAGGGTAAACTATTGAATATTTGTTAGATGTCAAAAGGATGGACCGAGACATTGACCGATTTAATTATTGGATGTTGAATAATCTAAACTCAACTCTGAATAGTTCATCGGGTTTAGCAGATGTAAAAAAGCTTATGAGAGTGCTACGTAACAAACTGCTTGATAGATATAGACTTTTAACATGTAGATACTAATTCCAACCTTTGGGTAAGGACTATCCAATAGTGACAAGTCGATTTGAATCTGATGGGAAAGAATCTTGAAACAACTAGGTAGAATTTCGATTACAATTTTGACTAAATGTTTAGCTATTAAACGGGTTGGATTTAATACCTAGAAAGTGTAAGAACCGTTTTGTTTTATTGATAATATACGTAAATGAATGAATGTTGAGTTTTGTCTGTCGTAATAGATACCTGACGAGGTTGGATATCAGTATTTTTTGTCAAATAAATTTCTATTTCTACTGACCATTATATAGGAGTAAGACTACGTATTTTCTACAATTTGTGTAAATCTACCAATGGTCTCCTGAATTATCTGGAATCTTATTGTAAGAGTAATAATAACAGAGAGTATAGAAAGTGATCGAAACAAACTTGGGTCGTTTAACAAAAACTTTTATAAGCTAGACATATTCAAAGTAAACTACTACATATGACAACAAGAACATAAGACCAATTTTTTCGTTTGTTACAGATACCAAGATAATTTTATACCGAAGTGTAGCTGAAAGTAAACAGAAAAACACGAAATTAATATATCGAAAAAAATTTAATAACTGTTAAAACATTTGCATTTACGTGTATTATTTATGTAATAATAATAATAAGATGACATAGTATTGTTAAAACAAGTATCTATAGTATTTAATTATTAAAAAGATCTTGTATTTTAATTATAACTTTATAAGAACTTTAAAACTTTGTGAACAAATATAGTAGAAAAGATTATAATGGAGACCAGGTCGATGACCAGGAGGAAGGACGAAGAATTACGTAACAGAGCTACCTCAGATTTGAGTAGTACGTGCAGTGATGATGGCATGACTTTAGATTACAAACTTCATCAAGTTTTCCTCAAATTCCATGGATTTCTCAATATCATACACTTAAACGCTCAAAGCATACCCGGTCATTACCTTGATTTTCTTGCGACGTTTAGTACAGCTCATTATATTGACGCCATTTTAGTATCTGAAACATTTTTGAAACCTAACATGCAGTCGCATGCTTACGATTTACCTGGCTTTTGGCTCTTACGTAATGATCGGGAAGGTAAGCCGGGCGGAGGTGTTGCTATCTACCTCCGTCAAGGTATCCCCTTTAAGGTTGTAACTCGTTCACCTGGACTTTACCAGAAGTCTGCTGAACATCTTTTTATTGAAATTTTTCCCAGCGATAAGAAAGTATTACTTGGTGTTTATTATTCGCCACTGCCAACCATTGATTATTTTTCATCGTTTGAAGGCTTACTTCGTGATTTACGAACGGAGTATGAACATATTTTAATACTTGGTGATTTCAATACATGTTTATTAAAAGAAAACAGGCGAAAAAAGCAACTGCAGACTATTTTAAATTCATATACATTGTATTATATTAATAAATCGAAACCTACACATTTTGCACCCAAAACTAAACCGTCACTGCTCGATCTGATAATTGTGCCCGATCTGAAGAAAGTTGCTAAGTACGGTCAGCTCACTGGATGTTTTTCTTATCACGATATACTCTATTTATCGTACAGAGTTCCATCTCCTAAACAGAATCTCCGTAGTTGTTTTGTTGAGGAGAGAGCAACTAAAAGCTCGGCGCCTATCTCATTCTCGCCAGTCGCAGAACCCTTATGGCGCACTAGAAATGTTCAGGAAGCTTTAGCAAAACAGTTGAAGGCTAAGCGAAAATTTAAGAGGTTACGAACTGACAGTGTATTGATCGAATACCAAACATGTAGAAAAGCTGTAAAGAATTTAGAAAGAAAACATAAGAATGAAAGAGCTCATATCCTGATATCGCGAAAAACTCGTCGAAAAACTAGATGCTATATATGCGAGCCACGATAGCAGACTCAATAATTAATTCGTCTAATTCTCTAAATTCGAAGACTGAGTTCATGTGCTATTATAAAAATGATTATGTAAGTGAGTACTTTCGTTCATAAATACTCATTTTTATGTATATTGTAGGTTTTGTAAGCACTCACTAATTTATAAGTTATATGTAAGATTATATTACAATTTTATTTTAATTATCTATTAAGAAAAAACACATTTTTTGATACGGTTTTAAAATGTAACATCGATGTCTTGAAATTTTACAGTAAATATTATAAAAGAAATATCGAGTATTAATGTTATTTTAAGGTAGATTTAATAAATTATGATGTAAGATTGCGTATCAAATACGCAGAATAATCAAAAATATTTAATATTTAGACAAATGTATTCGATGTTATTTTAAATACATTGAATTAGAAAGATCTAAGTTAAATAAACTTTTAAAATAATTGTTGATTTTGATTGTCGTTGATCCTTTACCCTATCCTTTAATGATATTCATGAATTTAAAAGGATATATAATTGTTTTTACACTTACATTTGTTAATAGAAATTGATAAAATGTTTAGTTTGAATTAATTTATTTTTCTAGACGTTTAGACGTTTATTTAAATATCGAAATCATTTTAACTTATTCTTACTTATGTCACGAATTTACGTTTTTGTAGTTTGATTATAAACGAAATTTAAATAAATGTGGAGTGTGAAATAAAGACCATACGCTTTTTAAAAAAAAGATAACTAATGACGTCAAGCGGATGACGTACAATAAGAATATACGAAAAAATCATCGTAGAAGATCGGTGAGGTATGCAAAATGCAGGTTCACTCACAAAAAGGGGATGCTGTGTATGGTGGGATCAGAGAGGCATTGTTATAACGAGCCTTTAAGGCATTAAAGGCTCGTTATAACAATGCCCGGCAGGGCAGAATTATCACATCGGATCTCTACTCCCACTAACTCTAATAACTGCTGAAGTTGGTTGAAATGAACAGCCGAATTAAAAAAGAGAAGGATTATTATCTTTCACTACGGTAACGCTAGATCATTAGCATCTTCAGCCACACAACAAAAATTAAGAGAGTTTCACTGAAAGGCATGTACATAACGCATCTTCCATATAGCCAGGGGCGACTTAACCTATAGTGCAGGGTGTGCAGTGCACACGGACGCCGTTGTTTCAGGGGGCGCCGCGGCGCTAAAAGCATCGTCTTGGACCATAAGTGCTACAGGCATAAAAACAATAAGTGTTATTCTGCCGTCAAAAGAAGAAAGTCCGTAACTAATAACATACTGTAAGCTATACCTAGTTATAAAACAGATTATTGGAATATGAAAAACTTCTTGTTACGTTGGCAAAGTTAATAGTTATAACCGCGGGGAAGGAGGGGGGATCAGATCTAGGGGGCGCCAAGGTTTAATTGTACACGGGCGCTACACGAGCTGGAGCCGCTCCTGCCTATAACCTGACCTTCGGATTTCCACCAGTTTAGGACTCTTCGGTATTCTTAAGCAATATTAGAATAAAAACTAAAGAAGACAAAATAAAAGTTAAGAAAACAAGAAGTTTTCGATCATTTCAAAACCTACAAGATAATAAAAAGTCATGGACCAAAATGGCACTTCTACACTATAGATATAAAAATATAAATAAACTATGAATGAAAAAATAAGATAAGAATATGCTGCAGTCTTCATAAAAGTTTTTTCACAAGTTGAGCGAAACCATACGTAAATATTTTCAGTAAGTCTTTATTTCTTAATGCATGGCATGTGACGATTATTACTGATTCGAAAAAATTATAAACACTGAGTATAAATTTAAATTGTAACTAAAAAATAACACACTGATTAAGTTTTAAATTATACATTTTTGTAACAAGTTCTTAATAACTTCATGTTAAGTATGTTGTCCTATTAGTTTTGACTGTCCAAAGGTTGGTAATTGTATATTGAAGTGTCTTTGAGTGCAATATCAAATTGTAATCGCTTATTTGTTATTACTGTACTTAAGCGTTGTCTTAGACGATCGGGAGGAAGATAAAGCCGTATAAAATTATAAAAGAGAAATATCGTAGAAATTTTATACTTGTAAGAAAAAAGATAGTAAAGATTAGATTGGGACAATTAAATCAGTATGAAATAAATACAATATGTAATAATTTCTAAATATATCTTAATTTAATATGAAAACGTAACCAAGTAGTTCCTAGAAACAATTGTTTGGATAAAAAAGTTGTACAGATAAGTACTTAGACACTATTCCAAAAAAGAGTTAGGTCACCTGTAGTTATTAATACATAATAATTAGAGAAATGATTATTGTTTATGTATACTATAGTTACCATAGACACAATAACTTATTTGTACATCGACGTAAAGTATTCTTGTTTCTCCTTCTTTCCAGATATACTCCCACCACACAGTGTGGATCTCTTCCAACGATAGTTACAATGACCAGTGTCTTCGCTGCCCGAAACTTGCACTTCCGGCGATGTTAACAATGACGTAGATCCTACGAAAGGCCTAGCCACGCAGCATCTCGGTTCCAACAGCCATCGGTTGTACGAGCGAAGTTTCTTACGTACTGCCACTTTGATCTTGCCTAACTATAGGTGGGTTATTAATGGAACTATGTTTTTATTAAATCAGTCGTTATCCTTGGCGTTTTGATCTACGATAAATCACAAAAATAAAACTAAAACAAAATTTTGCATATGAAAGGATTTGATTTAAAGACATGAATTATTCAAATTCTATAACGAACCTATTATCACCCTTGTACTACTTTCTGGAGTAATAATATTGCTAATTGTTTCTTTGTTTCTATAAAAGTGCGGATGATATTTTTTAAAGCTTCTTAATTAAGATTTCTAAGAAACTAAAAGAAGCATGGACTAACTATTATCCTTGGGGTTAAAGCGGACACATTCAGGATAGATGACTTTAGATGTAAATTCTTTAAGAGGTGAACGCAAAGCTCAGTTATGTGCAAAAAGTTTTAGGAATACAACTATTTTCCATAAACCTGAAAAAAGTGATGACTCTGAAATATGTCACAATAACTCTTTTTTCTTTTACAATATGACAGGACTATAATTTCTGTCAAAACAAAGTCTACAGGGACAGATCTTTCTCTTCTTAGCCGGACACTCTCTCCAGAGTAGTCGTGGTTATACCTCGGTCGTTTTTGGTCGCCTACGTCGCTCTCGCCATACGCTGCCACGTAGCTCGGTACTTGGCGGTGTGGGAGATTTCATTAACAAACTTTTGTGTTACGGTTTTAATTATATCTGTCCATCTCATTCGAGAGCATTCACAAACTCGATTCCCTTCCACTTTGCCTTGCATTACCAAACGTTTCATTTAATATTTATTACGGGTGACATGTCCAAAGAACTCGTGGATTCGTATTTGCACAGTAGTCGATAACCTCTTTTACAGTAAGTTCTTTGGGGATTGAAACATTGACTTAAGGACAAATAGAAAACAATAATATACTATGACATTTTCTAATACGAAATATTTAAACTTTAACAGTTTGTACCGTATATTAATGACGGCAAATAAACAATATATTCAGCTCTTCAAAACTTTTGCTACGAGTTTTTTCTTGGTAAGAAAATGAAGTTATTTATTTTCAATTACAAAATAATGAAGTAAATAAAACGTAAATAATATCCAAGAGGCATGTTATAATTCAAATGGTATTGTATTTTTAAAACGAATAAATGAACAGAAGTAATTTATGACGATTATATAAAATCCACGTCTTTTTAAAATTCGTTAGTCACAAGACAATTTAGAATGTATCCATGTACGTAAATAAGCTTGGTATATTTTGGAGGAGTGAGAAATCGTTACAAAAATACTGCATTTTTATTGAGGTATATATGTACCCGATAACAACAACATAAC
>DWIC01000960.1:0-10082 GCA_018248135.1 Battus belus | reverse complement strand
GAGCTTGCGTGCACCACCTTAGATCTCATCGTTGCTTCCCATCAAGCAAGATTGAGGTCAAACGCACTCAAATACTTAAAAAATAAAAAAATAAAATAACAGACATAAATTTGTTTAATAAACAGGAACATCCCGCCTTCTACGTCGTCGAAGTTGGAACTCGAAATTTGGTAGGATGAGTTCTATTTTCCTAGAAGTACTCAAAATTGTTAATCAGTTAGTTATCAAAGTTTAAGGACGTGTTGGTGAAATGCCTGTGGTTAAATCAGTAAAACCAATTTGTCAGTCAGTCAGCAGTCAGTCTTAGATAAAGGAACTTCTTAAGAAGGATATAATTAAAGAAGGAAAGGGTCCTTCAACTTTGGTTTTCTCAATCGTCCATAAATTAAAAGAAGACTGAAGTCGTGAATCACCTGTAATAGACTAGTTGTAAAAGATTAAAATTTTAAAATAGTTTATTGAAAGATTCCTTTTACCACATTTAATTACTTCTTTATTCAAGATTTATAATTTTCTTTAAAAATAAAATCATTAAAATTAAAAAAAATTAAAAATGAATGATGTTCGGCATATATTCCAAAAGACAATGGAAAAAAATCTGTTTGGATAGGAAGGGGTAACAAATTTTATTCACTGTAATTTTGTATACGGGAACCTCCTTTCTAGCGACTAAATGCTATAATAGAATCATTAAAGTTTGTATCCCTAAGTTCTGCAGGAACACTAACGTAACTTTGGAAAATGGGAACTCTGCCCAATGAGGCGCTTTTAAGACCTTGAAAACGTCATTGAAGAATGTACCTAGGGATATACCTATATACCTTAGGATATCATAATCAATATAACGAAAAATGTAAGAGAACAATAGCTTGATTTTTCTTTTTGAGTTTGTTAATAAGACTCGGTAACTGCGAATGCCGCTATTACGTGACAATTTTATAAATTCAATGTAAAATATAACACAGACAAAACAAATACAGCAGACCCATTATCAAAGCTTTATTCGATTTTGCTACATTATGAACACAAACACTACATTCAAAATCTAATTGAACATTTTACCACCGGATATCTCTTTAGAAGATATTGCTGATCATTCACGACAAGACCTAGGAGACCCAAAAGTAAAAGAATACTTTGACAAATAACTTTTTTACAAATACATTTGCTTAATTTTTCAGACTACATCCAAAACGTTCGGAATAACACTGCCTTCGTTACTAGTAAACTACACCACTGTTTCTCGAGTAAATAATCTCTTGGACACAAATTAAGTATGAGAGTGTTGCTTTCGCTCTGGCATCAGATATCCTGTTGAATAAACTACAGGTTTTTCAAAACAAACTTAACGGTATTACCGCCGCTATGCGTGGTGCCCGGTGGTATCAGAGGAATATTGTTACACACAGTGACTTCGTTCCACCGACCATCATTGTCGTGTTACTTCGATGAAATCATTTTGCGAACCCGATCCTAACTTCTCAACACCAAAGTATCGTCCACGTCATAAGCTCATCTCACCTGCTCAAGTAGCTTTGCGCGCGACCGACAATTTTATGCTTTAAAACGCGCCGCCCTCTTGTTCGTGTGAAACTCAGTGCCACACTTTCAGACAATACAAACCGATCCTATCCCAGCTTCGATATCAATTCAGCTAGGTCTTCGGAAAAAAGCTTAGGCCTTTCTTCGACAACCTAGTAAAAATCATTTGGTCAATACCGCGCCTTATCTGACATGATTTTATTAGGTTTAAAATAGGGAAAATACCTCAAGTGATGCCTCTTTTTTTAAAATAGATTTTGGAAGTATTTGTACGTTTTCGAATTACTTTTCAGTGCCAGAGACAAAATAAAGTATACACTAAAACAAAATCCTTTTTTACTACTAGTAAAAAGATTTTGATAATAAATGATTTTTCTTTCTACATTTTATTTAAGTATCTTTCGCATAACCGAATGAAAGAAAATAATACACGAAATTCTTTAAATTTTTAGGATGGCAACCCTTTCCAAATATATCGTCAGCAGTCAGCCATTGTCACCATTTTAAATCTCCTGTCACTTCGTTACTGTCAAACACCGAGCAGTAGTCGCAAGTTGTTGGTAGCGGCTGTACCTTTAACAAACCACAAATCCAATAGTAACATTGCATCAAAATGAGTAACAAAATACAAGAGTACAAAGACACAATCGAGAGAAGCCTAAGGGACAAAAGCAAGCCATGGACTAAATACTTTGACAAAGCCGAACATAAAACCGGCATCAGCAGGGTGTATCTATTCGTAGGTGAGTTTCGAATTTAAAACCGTTTATTTATATCTTTAGCGAAGTATTTTGACGTTTGTTTTTTGTCGACAGGGGCCGTCGCTTTTACGGGTTTATATTTAGTATTTGGATTTGGAGCAGAGTTGATATGCAACTCTATTGGATTCGTGTACCCAGCGTACATGTCAATGAAGGCTCTGGAATCGCCACAGAAAGACGATGACACTAAATGGCTGACCTATTGGGTGGTGTACGCATGTTTCTCTGTTGTCGAATACTTTTCCGACTTTATCGTGGGCTGGTTTCCACTTTACTGGTTGATTAAGGTTAGTGTTAACTCTTCCATATGTTCGCCATTTTGCGTGGCAGGCCTGCCTTTTTTTCTTCTGTTCAAAGTTTGAACAGCAATATTGCATTACAATCTTAAGAAAAATGTTCCTTTTATCTGTATTTCGTATTAAACAAGTTTTTTTTATTTGCATGACCTATTAGATTGCTATACAATTCCAAATTATGACAAAAAGTTAAAATCAATGAATGCACTATTTATTCTCGTGTATTGTCTTAATTTTAACAAAGTTTCACATGGTTTTTTTGAACAATAATTTCTACATATAGAGTATGACATAATATTTTCTCAGTGAATGTAATGTATGATGACAATGACATTCATTATCCCACACTATTTCTTATCTTAGATATTTTATCTGAACATTGGGATCACTTGACAAACTTTTAACTTGTGGAAAATACCTACTTCATACCAGAACACAATTTTTATCCTTAATATGTATGTGATATTAATATCATTAAATTTTTTTGTTGAGTGAAAGGTAAAAGATATCTAGAGATTAAGTGATATGAAATTGTCCATCTAAACACATCACACTTTTTCCCAAAATCATTTTTAGAAGTAATATTAATTGGATTCTATCATGAAAATATATCAATATCAATAAGTCAATATAGTTAATAAAAATTATAACCTTCTTATTTAAGGAACCATTTTTACTATATTTCCCTCTCCATTAATTGTACTTACATAATTCTTTACAGATTACTTTGTTTTTTAAATTAAATGTATTATAGATACAAATCAGTATTTCATAGTTATGCTCACAGTAGTTAAAATATACCTCTGTGATTGTTGGATTTGGTATAACCTTGAAAATAAATTGCAATAAATATAGTAATAATGTGATCATCTCACAATTCACCATTACCCATTAACCCCGTTAATAATGTTTAATTTTGATTAACTAATGACATATCAGTATACCAAACACTTATATTAATATATTATTTTATGTTTGTTGATTATTTTTAACTGTAACCATGTATCAATCTACTCTTTTATCTCATCATTTAATGTCGGCCACACAGGATATTAATGTGACTATTTTTAAATTTATTTATATATTATAAAATGATTTTTTACAAAGTTAATGTTTTCTTTATAAAAGGAGATAAGGATGGAACAAATTTAACATGTCACTATTATGAAATAGTTTCCCGTAAATCAACGCCAAAAAGAAATTGGGTGATTTACAGATAATAAGTAATGTAGGAAATTATTAATGGCTCCAATCCAAAAAAGCAAATAAATTTTATGGACTTTGTGATCTTTTTATCACGTTTTTTTACTTCGATTATATTATATTAGGTACCCCTCTATCTGATGACTAACATTCTTACAATAGTGGTTCTTATAATGGTGATATTTTGTAAAAAAAATCCACTGTTTATAAAACCATATTAAAAATTACTAATACTGAAGACTAAAAATTTTATTTTTAAAAATGTAAAACATTTTTTTTAATATCATACCACAATCTGTCTCTCCGCCAGATTGTCTTGATGTTGATTTAAGATATGTTTATGTAAATTACTTAGGCATGCATGAAATGCATAGATGTGAAGTTCTCATTTTACACTATAAGGAAAAAATGGCTTCATAGATACACAGTTCGAGTTACAAGGCCACAATACTTTATTCATTAGTGTTAACTACATTTTAATTATAACAAGGCATTGTGTTTATTTCCATTATCACTGATTTGGTAATGCACAATATACCCAGAGATTAGATTTTCTGATTCATATTTACATATATTTTAAGTGTTGACTTATTGTGGAAAGCATTTTTGTATTGCAAAATACAGGATTTGAGTGTGTTTGATTTGATCTGCTTTTTAGTAGGTTTAGATTTGACAATGTATTGTACATGTTTATTATATGTAAGGAAAGTTGAAGTTGAATTGTGGGCCGGCAAGCACATCACATAATGTAGGACAGGAAATACTAGATGCATGTAGCTTCCATCCAGTATAATGGGAAATCTATGGCCTACATCCAACAGTGGATGCAAATATCTTATATTTAATAAAAAAACCTTTAGGCAAAGTATATTTCTATGTCCAATTTCTCATTATTTAACTAATTTTGGATGAGGACACAACATTATAATTTTTTTTTATGGACTGGACTCTCACTGCTGCCTAAGTGGCATTTGCAGATTCCGCGGATTCGAGTTGGCAGCGCGCAGAGAGCGCCCAGCCTAAGGCCTCTTTTAAGGTAGCAAAGCTCGAGGGCTCTCAAAGGAGCCTCAGCACGGGTCGCCACATACTACTACTTTACCGGATTGGGAGGCCACCAAGCTCTTAGATTGCTAGGCGGTGCTCCATGGAGTGACTACGTCCAAGGGCCTCGGCTTGAGCTGTCACTCATCGAATAGTACCCGTTTAGCATTCCAACTCAAGAGCGCAGTATATGTTCTTGTGTAATAGTGCAAGAACCCATTAGTGAACCTTCCTTATTTTACAAAACTTGTCTGGGGTTTATTGTCTCCTGGACTTTAACAAACATTAAGTTGTTTCAGAGTCAGATTGTAATATATTTTTTTTTTACAGTGTATCTTCATCATTTGGTGTTACTTGCCTACTGAATATAATGGCTCGTTGATTATTTACCATCGCATCATCCGTCCATACTATATGAAGCACCATGATCAAATCGACAATTTGGCCAGCTCTGGTATGTGAAAATGTTAATCATTTCTGCCTGTAATTGCATACTAATTTATTTTATGTAAAGATATCATCACCTATATTTCTACTAATTAATTATCCATTTATTATTGCTACCAAGTTAATAGTCATTTGAAGATGGAATTTTTAATATTCCGTAATGGATATTTTGGTAGAAATGTAGGTTATAAATTTTAGCGTGAAGATGGATTAAAAAATTTAATTTTTAGTACAATTAAATTTGGTTTTATTGGTTGCAAATTTTTCACTCTTAGATTTTTCCATACACATTTCCTAAATCGATAAAATTTAGATTTTCCAATTTGCATGAAAAAAAATTTATAAGGACTGTTGCCATATTTTTTTAAAAAAATTACGGTTTTTTTTTTAACTAAGGTTAAAGGGTTTGGTAGAATTAAAATTGGCATGGTTAGTAAACTTTGATATTGGATATGGGGGTTTGGTTACAAAATGTTATTGTTAAATCACAAATACGTAATTTTCAATTGTTGGATAAATGTGGATATGACTAATTACCAAATTTATTTTTTATATGAAGTTTCTGTCAAATCTATTTTGATTGCATTTGCCTGTTTTTAGACCCTTTACAAAAGATTATCAAAGATGCGAACAAGCATATGGATAAGACTCTAAAAGCCTTCAGCAAAAAGCTTGACGAGTTGCATAATGATTAAGTTTTTACAGCAAATTTAATCAGAGGTATTATCAGGACAATATATTGATGCTTTGCATGAAAATCAAACTTTCTGAATGTATTGAGCGGTAGAAAAAAATGTTTAGCAGGAGTTATTACTGTCCAAATATTCTATATTCAATTTCAAAATATTAAAGCATGATCGTGACAACTGCAGTCTGATCACCTGATACCTTTTTTTCTACCGACATACTTCATTGGTTTGCTTGTTGGCTGTGAAGGGGCTTTTCTGTATATATATTTGATATTTACATTTTTTAAGTGTCGAAATTCTTTACTCATGAAATGTTTTATTAACACAATTACGAAACATATCTGTGTACATATATTCCCATTATATCGAAAATATTATTCTTATTCTTATTTGATCCCAATGCTTTAATTTTGATAGTAATGTATATGAAATTAGCTTTGAGATTTATTACATAAATTGCAGTTTATTTGTATTGATAAAAACTGTTTAAACAATTTGATAAGTTAGATAAGCCATTTTATTTAAATTTATTTTAAAATACAAGTCATATCTATACTTATCACGACATTTAAGTTTTGATTGTTTGTTTCAATTTATTTTAAATTTGACGAGATATATAACTCGAGGTAAATAGATCATAGACACTTATGTATATAACCAAGACATCAATAATTCAAGGATCAATAATTCTCCTGTAAAAATCTTAATTTGGTTTTTAAATATTTTAATTGGTAATTAAAAGTTAAGCCGTCTTGCTTCCCTGATACCTTTAATTATAAAGGTTGCAAAAGCATTGCAACAAGTTTTCTACTTTTTTGGTTTTTTTCCACCTGGACAGGGAAATCACAATTTCAGGTAGCAAATGTCCAAATGTTTGTGCACGATGTTAATAAAAGGCTAAACACCTCCATGAGGAAGTTGAGTTCGTAATACTGTATGTTTTTTTTTTATTTTTATGGTAGATGAGGAATTTAACTGATTGTCCCATAAATCAACGCCAAGTAACAATCTGGTGTTAGGGCAGGTAGCAGATAATCCAAAAAACTTTTTTTTTAAAAGTTGTCATTTTCAAAATTCGAATGTAATAATGCCCAGTTCGAAGTAAACGCACTCGTTTTGTTAAAAGATCTGGAGATATAGTGGTTTATATCACTAGAAGATTACAATGTATACAATAACTTTTGGTTAGTGTTACTCTTAAAATTACAGCACTTTGTTATTTCAATTGCATTTATGTGATAACCCCTACCACCTGCTCTATCATCCAATTTTAACTTGACGTTGATATGTGGGACAACCTGTAAGCATTATATTATAGTCTAGATACTTTTGTTTAATTTCAGTATCTTATAAAACCATATACCACCACATGTGTAGAACCATTTATTTTCTATTCGTTCATATATTTTTTCATTTATTCTATGTAGTTTGTTTGATTTTGTCCTGTTATTTATTTTTAACATTGGGTCACCTTTTTTAGGTAAACAAGATTAGAGCACATACACACATTAGCTTCCACTGATATGTAAGTAAACAACCAATGGGCGGACATCTTTTTGTTTTTAATAATGCAATGATAGAAAGTTACTAATCATAATAAGAAATACCACACATATAATTTAGTAAAGGCTTTCCGAAACCGCTGTACCGCGCGGTTAATAATCGCGATCGGTTAACAATGTTTACATCGGCACGTACAGAATTGGGGCTGTAGGTTTACTTAACGCGTATTACAGCGATCTCGGTAGCATTATTTTAACGTTTGTTGAGTCACTTTTTATCGTAAAAGTAATAATGTCTTGCGGTGATTACTAATTTAATTAATTCTAATCTAGTGGGTGCTTATGACGTTTCTTGTTCATTTAGTAACTCGTAAATGTTATCGGTATATTTCTATTAACTTTCAAATAACCCCATTATAATTTTTATTCTATACCAGAAAGTGACGAATTAAGCAGCTCAGTCGCTCGGAATTTGTTTAGGATATAGTTAACGAATGTAACCGACATAGGGAAGTTGTAGTTGCAATGGGCGAGCATTTGACGCGCAGAACAGATGATCAAGGTGAACAGATGGCATATTAGTCTTCGTAGCATTGGATGCTGCTTCCAACAGTTCTTATTGAAAACCCAGGCATGCAGCCTCCTTACAGACGTGAATGTTTTACGATGGTAATCTTGATGACGTGAAGAAGAAGAATCCTGCAGTGTTTCACATGATGAAATAGCATGCTTCGAAAAACCGTTAAGTTTAAATGTTTAGATGAAACCAACATTAAAGTTATACATTACCAAAATGGTTTAAGTGTTAAGATGTAATGAAAAGCACTTTTGAAACATTAATAATGGACGTGTAAGACGGATAGCTGTCCCTGTTGCTGGTCATCACAGTAATACATCAAACCGTGCCACACAGGGGGACTCCGAAATACTTCATTTTTTAATTATACATTTCTTCCTTATCGTCATTTCGGGGGTAATAAAACCACCCAGTAGTTCTTTAAGGCTTGCTCGGAGACATACTTCAAGTCGGCGTTTTCTCACCCAAATGCTCTAATAGCGAGCCCAATTCGCTACTCTCCCTGTACCTTGCTACGATCAAAAAGAAAAGACGTCTCTAGAATGTCCTCACCTCTCCAATCACAAGGTTCCCACAGAACATACATCACAAAACCTTCCACCAACTACTTCATGGTCGACTCTACAGATCTATACACAGTGTTCGACACATAAGAACGCGACGACGCCTACAGTCACCTCACAGTAGTATCCGTAATCTGGGGCGGCCTTCCGCCCCTAATTCTTGTACAGCGTGCGCGATCAGAGGAAGAATCCTGATCCTCCCTTAGATTGTCGAACGGTCCACGCTGCCGTCACTAACCCTATCTTAGAAAATACTCTATCAGATACACGATTGAACTCTGATCGGTCGTTCGATCTGAACTCCTTAGCCGGCGTCTGCAAAGTGCATGTCGTCGTTGTGTTTTTTGACAGTCCATGGACTCCGCCGCTCCGTGGACTCAGTTGCGACGAAGCTGTAAGAACCGCCGGGTTGGCAGCACGCAACAACATCAAAAATCTAAAAAAAAAAGAAAAAACTGCTAGACATAAGCATCCCTAATAAAATTCATAAAGGATCAGTCGGAAGCAGGATTCATCTAGATACAGGATAAAAATCTTCTGTCCACCTTGTAGATAGATGTTCTAAGCTGGTTTGCCTGCCCACCCCGGAACATAAAAGCCATCTGTTCGGGATCCATCTTCTTACCACTTCCACACCTCTGGGCTGTCTACTACTTTCGTTCTAAATTATCGTTATTTTTAAAATTTATTTATCTAATTTATTCTCTCGTGATCATTTAGTGACCACGTGTGTATGGAATGAAAATAAAAAAGAATATTCAAATAAAAAAAACTACAATTAGATTGGATCCTTGTTTAACAGCATACTTAAAGCCAAAAGGATTCACGTATCCTGATCTGGGTAGAGCCTATACAAAGACATGTTTTTGGAGTCAATGACAACATTATATTCCTACTAGAGCCACACATTCTCAAACTTTATTATCACTGTAAAATCCTTTGCAGCACAACCACACAGCATCTTTTTAACAATATTAAGAAAAATAATAATGTGTTGACATATTTTTGTGCATTTACGAATCACGCTATAAAAACATAACGTGATAATGCACTTCGACAAGTCTTGAAACGTCACTTCCTGGTAAAAAAAAGTTATACCTTAAATTTTGTAAGTCACTACAGGACAAGATAGAAGTAAAAGATAATGGTTTATTTTAGTAATCTAGTGCTGGTCACGTATTTATCATCTATTTTCACTTTGTATCAGATTGCTTCATTTACATGTATTTAATTTAATCATTATTTATGTAATTTCAAGGGTTGGTTATGAAATCGTCGATATCTTCTTAAATACTTTACCAAGCTTTATGAAATAAAAACTAAATTAAACAATTATTCAATGTGATTAAATAAAAATAAAAACAATATTATATAACTTTTTATTTTTGATTCAATTTCTTAAGGGTAGATGTGTTATATAGGTAGCGTTTTTGAACAGTTTAATACTTAGTGTTGCCTCCA
>DWIC01000959.1:0-10085 GCA_018248135.1 Battus belus | reverse complement strand
CATGTAGACAATAATCCGCCACACGTATCTGCTCGTACATTACTTGGAGCGAGACGAGTTGGGTAACGAGTTTTTCCACTAATGTGTTATTTGCTTAGTTAATCAACTCTGTTAAAATTCAACTATGTCTTGACGGTCTCGAGCTTTGATCAGAAAAGAGGAAGATGGCCAGAAAAGCCATAAAACAATAAGAACACAAAGATGAGACATGATATTCAATAAACCAATTCAGGATCGGGTTTCAGCCGCCCTGAACGACTAAATCACCCCAAACACGAGTATGGTCGCTATGAGAATAATAAATTGTGGTAACAACGGTGGTAATAGACAAAACTCCTTAAACGTCTAATTATTGAGTGTCTGGTTATGTATCAGAACGTTGTCGTTGTTAGCCTTGTGGGACTTTTACAGCTTCATTATCCATTATTATTATAATATTTTTTCTTGCGTCACATGTATTGTTGTGTGGCTCGAGAATATTGTCTTCGTTTCCCGGGTGTTGTTGGTTGATACCAAGTCCTCGTAGTATTTTCAACATCGTATTGTTGCTGTGTCGGACAGTGGCAGTGTTAAATGCGTTTTGTTAAAACATTACCTCAGTTGTCTAATAATGGCTACTGCGGGTAGCTTTACGAGCGGTGTTAGCCCTTTTCGAAGTATGTTCTTGATGTCTCTCAACATAACTTCAAATTGTCGGGAGGTTAAAATCATTTCGGTAATCGATATTTCTCTGGTACAGACTCATCGTCCTAGGATAAAACTTGGGGAAGCTGTCGGCCCATACTCTCTTTTTCTGTGAAGTTTTACTGCACAATCTAAAGAGATTTCAAGATGATACACTATTAGCGGCGTGGGTGGACCAGGTTGATTGACGACTTAGTTAATATCCCTCGATTAACTAAGTCTTTGTACGCGGGCAGCGCTGACCTTTTATCGTGGCGATCTTTGGGTACAGGCCTACGTCTTGCAGCGGGTGTTTATGGGGTAAAAGGAAAAAGTATTTTCGTATCGACATTTCTGTTTGTTCGGCTGCTCATTATGCGCTTCATTCAGTATGAGGCTCCTTAGCACTTTGTTTAAAAAACATTATTCTTTATTTGTGCTTTCTGTTGTTGATGTAGGCAGGGTCTGTATGTATTGTATTGTTGTTGCTTAAGTTTTTGATCCGTTTTCTCAACAAAATTTTATTTTTAGACCTTGTCGACTCACAAAACAAGTTTTCTTTTATATCTATTTCGACTCCTAGGGACAGATGTCGACTAATTCTGGAGCCTCTGGTATAAACAGGTTTAATTTATTTTTGCGTACTACAATTGTATGTATTCAAGAGAGTTGCTGATGCACTTTGATCCCTCTGCGAAGGGGCTATGTCAGCAATTGCAAAGCACTGTTGTAGACAAATCCCATGGAAGGAATCGCACGAATACCTCGGAGTCACCCTGGACTCCAAGCTACACTTCAAAACCCACATCATGAACGTGAGAAACTAAGCAGCATTCGTAATGGGCAAACTTCAGCTACTCATCTGTGTATCGCTACTATCGCATACTATTGCTGAAGCACAAAATATTACTATACAAGACTTGTGTAAGACCAATAATGTCTTACGCAAGTGTTACATTCGCCCACGTGAGCCGCTTCGCCCGAAAAGCAACCAGAGCGGAGCGATACCAGATCAACATTGATTTTCAAAAGGGACCTAACCCTCCCGTCAATGGAGGAGTATTTCGGAGAGGTGTCAAGGAACTACTTCCAAGACCAAGCATCACCCGAATCAGCCGGTGGCCCAGGCTGCCGACTACACCCCGGCATCTAACATCTCAACATTCGATCCCGAAATCAAAACGCACCGATCCCGAAAGTGATCAAAAGACGCAGCCCAAAAAAAGGAAGCATAATCAAATCGGCCACCATCATCATCACCAAAGTGGCTAAACACGCCCAAGCAAGAGTGCCAATGACATCCAAGGAGAAGACGAAGAAGAAAAAACCTCCAGGAAGACCTCATTAAAAAAAAGAACATGATGAAGACTATCATCAAACCAGCATCAATAACAAGAAGAAAGAAGGCGAAGATCAAAATCAACAAGTAGATGAAGAACATTATCATCAACAAGAAGATGAAGAACATCATCATCAATAACAAAACAGCAAGACGAAGACTCACCGAGCACCGAACAACAACGAGTGCCACACCGTCGCGCCATGAGCCGCTATAGTCATATTGCAATTACAATAAGGGAAGGAGTGGGAATGAAATATTTATAATCTCGAGCTCTGAGCTTGATGAAACTGTAACAGCCCCACACGGCTAACAGCGTCACATCATACAAGAATCAAGTCCGGCCCACGCCGACTGATTAACTCTGCTTGCTTGCTTATTATTATGTGATCCGACAAAAATATTCCATCATAACATTTAATGCAGGTAAAAGGCTGCAGAAAACAACTAATTTAAAATTGATGCTGCTGTTAATTTTATAACACCGTAGTGTAAAACGAAACGCAACTGTCAAAACAAAAGCTAACGTCACTGATAATATCCAGGATTTGAACTTGTCATTCCGCTGCATGTTGTGACTGGGAAAAACGACCTAGTTCATAATTTGTCTAGAAAACTAAAGTGAGATTTATCTGCTATAAAAATATCATAACGAGTAGCAATAAGGTTTGTCTCTGTTTTGCTGTTTTATTTTATGTACAATTTATAACAAAACTATGTGACAGAAATTTACATCACTTTGCAGTTGCCTCACTTGTATGTATGGCGGAAATGTTTGTACAATAAGTTTGTTTTGCTTTTCTAGAAATGCGTGAAAGATGTGGACATTGAACTTTATCTGAATCGGTTAGACGATGGTTGGCTCCCGGAAGCCAGTTTTGAAGACCACGATTCCGAAGATGAACACCACAATACTGATAAGATTTAAAAGTGTTGCAGGACGAAATTGATGATAATGATGCAATTGACGGTGAGAATGAAAGTGCTGATATTAATCTTTCTCTTCTAGATTGAGAAGAAATGGAACCCTCTCACACATCATCATCCAACTTGCAGTCTTCTTCTTCATCAAAAACTGATTTTTCATTTGACAAAAGAAACTTGTTATGGAAAAAACGCCATCTGGTGTATGATACAAATAAAAGTATTTTCTTGGAGAGTTCTACTCCAAATGATTTATCAAACCTGGAAACCCCATATCAATGTTTCAACCATTTATCATAAAATATTTCATAAATAGTTTATTGGAGCAGACAAATTTGTATATTATACCTTTGTATAATATACACTTTCACCTGCCTGATTTATTTAACAAAATAAAAAAAATCATGAATAGGAGGGTTAAATTACTTAACAAATTAATTAAAATTGTTATTTTTAAACATTGATTATTTTGACATAAGTAGTGAGCTAGTACTATTAATACCAATTTCGTTAATGAAATTTTTCAGAGAATCTCTAGCTGCAAAGTTCATAAAAATAAGTGGAATAAAATTTTGGTATGCAGTGGACCAAGCCCACGCTTCTTCTCTCTTCACTCTTCCATGAAGCTTAAAAGAGGTTTCAAGGTAAGCACTCTCCGACCTTCTCTTTCTACTATATAGTCCGCAAATAAAACTTTGGTAGCAGTGCATACCATTGTAAAGGATTGAAGGTAATAAATTAGAAAGTGGCAACAGTAGGACAATGAGCATTGCGATCAATTTGTGATATCTGTCTCTTAGATAATTTAAACTTTTGAATGTGGGTTTGCTTTGTTTTTGTGTTATTATTAAATAGTTATGAATGACTGCCAACAATTACAGAAATGTTATTCTGCATTTGTGTGCAAAATGGTCTTAAAAGACAGATTTGTTCTATTGATGACGTATGTTTATAACGTCATAATAATGGTTAGTTCTCTACATTAAAATAGATGTTGGCCGACTGGAAAGTAATTTTATTGACTATTCTTAAGATAAACATACTGTTTATAATTGTATAATATTTTTTTCTTTTCAGTCATTATAATATGGGCTATTAATGAAACATACCATGAGTCGAAAAAACGAAGGCAAACACTGTTTTCTTCCTGGACTCCATATACCTGGATACCAATATCAAATAGTAAATGAGGATCAATACTCTGCCACAGTGAGGAAATCGGAAAAATTTGCGTCAAATAAGTAATGAACAATTTATTATATAATTCTGATGTTTCAGTTAATCACATGATCTTATATCATTTGATGTTACTTAATTAACATGATATAAGGCCATATTGCAAGATCTAATGACAAATGAAGTGGTCTGTACAACTAAGTTTATTGAAAAAGCTTGAATAATTGATCATATAAAGTGGCAGTGGACAGGGCTCTTGTCGAGAGGTTCCCTCAAAGTTGCTGGATGCGGATGGCGCAATATTAGTCATCATGGTGGACTATGGGGGGAGCCAACACCATCACGCACTTTATTCTGTACAGAGGTTTACTGTTCAATGATATTTAACATATATTATATTTAAAAAAATTAAATTTGTTTTATATATTAGTTCACCACTACCTTATTATATCAGGGAAGAATAACAATAATACCAATTTCTATCTTTATGATTTTAATTTATTTTTTCAGGTGAACAGATGTTTCAGTTGATGGTGACATGGCAGACCAGTGGGGCGATAAGAGTACTCCACCAAATTGATCGCAGGAAACTCAACTATATTATTGTTTCTGTGATCTTAGTTTTTGAACTGTGAATATATTCAGGAATTGTAAAAATTATTTTGGTTTTTTCACTTACACCAAACCCTTGCTACTTAATATCAGAAGCATGAAGTGGACTTATAATAATTGTATGGGGTATTAACACCTAAAGACTTACGAAAGATATGAATAGTATTTTAAGTAGTAACTATGAGTCTGCTTCATGCAAATTAATTTACGGCTTTAATAAACGTAAGAATCAGTACGTTAGTTTAATGATATTCCGAAGTGGCGCTGATGTGTTTTACATAAATAAATATCTTGCTATTGCATGTAAATCCATTGTTAATTTTTATCTTAGATAATTACCATTCCTCTATTTAGAGCATGATGTTTCTTGTGTACAATATTTAGTGGGCGCTAATTTCTTCCCTCATTTTCATAATACTTCCCGTGTTTTCACACTTTTTTATCTATAGACAGTACAAATCAACGCCCCATTCTAATATAAAACTTAACTCAATAGTGACAGAGTTGGTTCAGCGCCTAAATTGAGAGAGAACTGTGCAAGTGTCAAACATGGTTCGTGCTACTTTTTGATAATAGTGCTACTCCCTTTAAGCATAAGAGGGGAACTGAGAGGGAAAGTAATAAAGGCCACAATGTGGTTAGCATTCTGTGCAACAGTTTGATGCCTCAAGAGTAGCAGCTTGGTGCAGGTGGATGTAGGCAACAGCGGCACATGGCAAGCGGCAGACTGCAAGGACCGCATTGTGTAACTTTTATGGTAGGTATTGTATTATGGTTATGTGTCACATTGGTGCTAATGTTTTACATCACTCTTCTTGTGTAGTTACAAGCTTGGAGTATATCCCTGTGAGTATATATTTGATATATCTTGATTTTATTCTGTAGAGTAATTAGCTGAGACTATGCTTTATTCAATTAAAATTTATTGTTCAAATACTAATAAACTCGCCTTTATAATAATAACAATTATAAACCAGCATTGCCAAGGTCTGCGCTCGCTTCATTTACATTCAAAGATATGGATCCATGATGTTTCCTCTTTTATAAGTCTATCATGTAAGTTAGTTTTGAAATGCTTATAAATAATATTTATAGGTTTTTATAAGGGGTTTGTGTAGTATAAACCTCTTTTATATATCATTTATGGTTACAATTAGACAAGATTAATTTTAGCTGTTTATTTGCTGCTTCCGCTTGCTTGATTATGATTGTATGAGTTCACAAGCTTCAATGGTACGCTAACAGTCTGCAAGCGGCTCTGTCCGCTCACCACCAACTTGAGCCCTGCACGTTTCTTTTCTAATCCTAATATATAATATGGCTGAACTTAATAAAATTTTCAAGTAAGTTAGACATATAGCAAGAAAACTAGCAATAATTTAATTAAAATAGTGGTTTTTTTTGTTTACAATAATTTGTATGTTCATGTACTTCCTGAGGTTCTATTGCTGACTGCAAAATGCTTAAGTTGCTTAAGTTGTTAATGCTTAAGTTATACTAGTAAAATGTTATAATAATTTATAGAAACAACAAGAAAGTGAAATAGATTATTTTATTGGGTTAATGTTATAAAAATTACAAATGCAGGAATTTGTGTTCAATATGAATGAATAACCAGGAGGAACAAACTGTATTTTGTGTGAAATGAACAAATAAATTATGAACATTGTCTAATTACATTTAGACAGGGATACATGGGAACTAAGCTAGAAGAAGACTTGGTCATACAATACTCTGTTTGTTTACATATCTTAGCTACAAGTTTTGAATGTTGCAAGTTAAAACTGAAATTAATGTTTATTTCACAAATAACGCTAACATTAATCCGTTAGTTCCAAACCCATGGAAGCCCTATTCAGTTTAAACTGTCAGTAGTGAGTTGCTTGACTGTTTCAACTAGTGATTATGACATATAATTATTGTAAAAACACAAATTAAACGAGATCTTCTTTTGGAACTGCACCTCCTGCCGTCCATTGGTGTCGGAAAATACAATTTAAAGGTGTTATGTAACACAAAATCATAGCAATCCTTCTTCGTCTATAGAATGGGATGCACAGTAATGTATGATATTACCAGAAGTCAGACTAGAGGTCCTATATTTCTCTTGTTTGATTGGCTATTGTTGACGATCCACAATATTGAGAAAATTTCTAATTAGTTGTGTAATATTCAAGGTTTGTAAATGATATATTTTCAGTATTAATTATTTAAATGTGAATCACTTAACAAATTGGTGAAAATACAAAATTTTCTTCTGTAGAGGCCATTTTTGTTTCGGATTTACAATTTGCAAGTGTTAGACAGTTAGATGGTAGGGTAGGTGGATGGTGTGATGGTGTGATGGTAGGACAATAAAAACAAATGATAATGAGTAATTACTTTTTATTATGAATCAACTATAAGCAAATGTATATAACCTATAACTAAAGTGGAACAGAAGTATACTCATCTGTTTACAAATTTTGGAGATTATTTAATGCCTAAACAAATATACAAATGAAAAAAATACTGAAAAATTACATCAAAAAAATCACATGATAACCTGTAACTGTTACTTCAGATTAGAGATTTTTTTAATTAAGAGCTATTTACTAGCTAGTGGATGTGATTACTTAACCAAGTTATTTAAACTTAAGCAACAAACTTAGAGATTAGGTGTTTATAAGTAATAACAAAACTGAAGAAAACTATAAAAAGCGAATAAAGCCGCAACTAGTATTATTAATATAGCATAAAGTAGTTCTGAAGTAACGCTAGGTAGTTCTGAAGTAACGCCAGGTGGTTCCGAAGTATCGCCAGGTGGTTTCGAAGTAACGCCAGGTTGTTTTTGGTGAGAGGGTTGAGGGTTTGGGATCATTCTTCTTACATTGTTGAGGATTAATCGTCTTCGGCGAAGGTCGATGGCTACCGCTGTAATCTCGTCCAGCTCCGCAAGTACTTCTGATAACTGTTCTCTCGTGGAAGTGTGATCCGAATCCAATTTACAAACAAGTATGCGGGATATTGAGCCTATCTTCCGGAAACCACTGCGATCGGATGTTACATATACCGCTATAACTCTGTTCAAACTGCAGAGCTTCGCTCGCATGTGAATGTCGTCGAGTGGAACGTCGCCATGCCGCCTGTCGTCATTATCCATGATAATATGCAAACGTTGTAATGGGAATCTTTCAGAATATCGTAGTTCGTCCAGCCGGTTCAGTTCCTCTTCAGGAAGATAGAGTAGAGTGGAACTCGTAAATCTCATCATATCTATGATCTTTCTTAATGAAAATAGTTAAATAACCAATGATGTCGCTGCTGTTTCCAACAAGTGAATAGATCGTTCTATGACCTGTGGCGTCTTCGAGTAATAGGGAGGAAAAAGCATTTTCGACAGATTATAGCAACATCTTAATTGATTGCAATTCATTAGGGTAAAGACAATAAAGAAATCTTTCCGATTCACCTTTACTTGTAATAAATGGAAATCATATTCAATTAGTAATTTTTTCTTAATTAAATTAAATATTTTAAAAGTTTTATTATTTATTGTTTTATATTATTTATTGCCATCTCGCCCGACAGAAGGTCACGGCAAGGCATAGAACCCCCCCAAAACTCGCTAAGATGACTGGTGTCGTACGCTGCGCGCATTTAGCGACTTCCCGGCTTCTTAACTGCGCTGTTACACCTGATACCTCGGCGTGAGCTGGCACAGCTCACGCCGCGCATACCAGCTCGTTGTCGTCACTTGAGAACCTTTATCCTAAAGTATGCAAGCAGCTGCACGGGTGATGTGTCCTGTTTTTTTAAGCTCTCGTGTGCGTCTTGTCAATCGCAAGTGGTTGTGCCTTGTTGAGCAAAGGGGTGGGTATTATGGTACATTTGCTATGCCATCTAGAAAAAATTGATGTTACTCATAAAACTATATTTTCAATATGTTTGTATTTTATATTAATTATCAACAAGACATACATTACTGGAATTGCTTCAGTGTTCAACGCTTATGTCTGTCATAAATTTGTTAAGTCTAAGCATGACGTTTGCAGTAAATTACTAAATGACATTACAATATTGTAAAATTGTATGTGATTCAATACATCCCCCCATACATCTATATATAGATATGTAATAAACTGCATTATTTTGAAAAACTTTTGCAGTAACAAACATATGTGACATAAACATGAGAAATAAAGTTTCAAGTCACAAACTGAGATATAGTAAATTATTTGATAAAATCACATTAGAGAAGAAGTAAAGCTAGAATGATGAGTTTAATATTCAAGTGAATGATAATTTCCTTCCGCAGAATAATGAGAGAAATAGTTGGGTTGGGTGGCTGGTATATATAGAGAGCACTTTGTTGCAACAAAGTCCCAGCGCACCAATGGGAGAGTGGAATCAGTCACTTCGTCTATTGTCAGCATGTGTATCGGGAACTGCCAAGTCATTTTAATAGCTTCTAAGTGATAGACTGAGTATGTGTGTGGGTTCCACGGTTTTCTATGAAGGAAGGCTTGCATATTTTGTAAAACTTATGCATATGCTTTGTGTAACTGAATATCAAACTGTATTTCCGATTGCTGAATTCGCCAAATAATGTGTTATTGGTGACTAAACGAATAACTACTATAATTTGTATCAAACTGAGCTCTTCTCTCATTCTCAACATTGTCCCCGTGGCATTCGCAACAACTTGTCAATGTGAATGATTGCGTATTAACTCTGAAACATTTTATTTCCAGGTGGGGCCGCAGAGAGTGTAAAGTGGCGTGACTGCGAGGACGGGATGGATACAGAAAACCGTCATCTCTGGGAATAAGTTGTATGGATGGCCTCTTGTGTCGCAAAGAATATGTCAAGTGCAAACAGTTTTCTTATCAATTTCATCAATAAATAGTTATTTGGCCAATAAAATAATTTTTACTCATATACCCCTGCCTTATATTTACTTTGCTACATTAATTGTTACTTGAGCACCTTTCAAAAACTAGTCAACGCTGTCTGCGATCATCATGATCATCAGCAGCTTTCACTTGCCAGCAAAAGTTGTCCAGTGAATAAATTTGAAAAACAATTACAGCAGAAAGGAGGTAATGTTTGTTGTTGATATTAACTATTGTATACTCACTCGTATAGGAGATGTTCACTTAACCAGTTGCGGTTTTTAATTTGTTAATTATTGTTGTAGAAATTGGTAAAGAATTGCAGATTGGTGTCATTTAAATGAGACAGGACGGGGTGACCTTTTCAACAAAATGGAAGTTTGTTCTAAAAAATCGAAATTATTGTTAGGATTCATTTGATAATACACTGAACCGCAAAGAAAAAGGGTCGGTTACCAAAACTTCAATATTTTCTAAAATATTTGGTTCAATGTCAT
>DWIC01000958.1:0-10087 GCA_018248135.1 Battus belus | reverse complement strand
CGTTATGAGTATACGGTTCATGTATCGAAACCGCTACACCAGTTTCATTCAGTGGTGTTGCTTTGTAAACACATTGTTAGTGCGGCGGCGGCCGGCACTTTCGCGTCGCATTCGTTGGCTGTATCTCATTACAATTATTGTTTCGATATAATCATAAACCTTTGTATTTTCCGAACACAGAATAAAATAAATAGTCTTATGTATTATCAGAGAGATTTTAATCTTAATATATATTTCTACAATAGAATGCGTCGGAGGTCCTTTTACGTCTATGCCGCCTCAACCTCCAACTTATTAAACAGAAATAAACTGTTATTTACCATAAAGTCTGTGATAACACCACTCAATACACTATTGGTTAAATGTAAAACAGTTCCAGTACCTTGTACAATTAATTCATATCTACATAAAGAGGGTTTGTCCATTTTTCTTAGCAGCGCGAGTAACGCATTCCTCAACATTATCCACCTTTTCTATAACCTTTCTGTTTCTCTTTTTTTTGTAAGACAGACGCTGCGCGAGTGGAGCCTTCGCTCGGGAGACGCTGCCGCCGCCAAACAAAGAGTTCCGGCGTCGCCTGAGAACGACCTCGCGCCAGACCAGCGCGGCGCACGAGTTCCGTCGCGTAACACAGACATTGCTGCACCAGTTACGTCACTCCATTCAATTATCGGTACCGGCGCGCGCCACCATTAACTTTGAATGTTTTCATTTTTAAATCCTCCGATTGCAGCGGCTGTTTATACGATCTATACATCATCGTCATGTTTAAGGCATTTTATTATAACGATCGGGAAAGTTATTCACGTAGTGTACAAAAAACCCTATACGTATACCCTTTATTATTTAATTTTATATATAACAGCGACATTTTTAAGAGTGGAATTTGATGAATTTAATTCTTCGCTTACCCCTACTTGACGAATTGAATTAATATTCGTACTGAATTCAAGTCTCAAAGCCCACATATATAGTAATGACTGAGTTCATATTTCATCTATATACGTACGTATTTCATCTATGTACTCACATAGATGAAATCTCTTACAAATGTATGTCATATGTGTTCATTCACAGTTCATTATTATTAATTAATTGATGCCGACGCAGCCGAGTGGCGCCATTATGTGCGACCGCCCGACAACAAACGATCAACCCGTCATTTAAGCCCACGGCAAAGCATAGCAGCTTGAAGATTGCCACGATGACCGGCCTTGCCCGGCTCGGCCTAGCATTGGCCGCATCCAGGTGCTTACTGAGACCTTAATATGAGAGCTGTAATAACAGCTTTCCGACATTTACTTGTTATTGGCCGAATAGCGGCTGGCGGCGGTGCGTGTCCGGGTACTGACCATGCGCTCGCGTTCGTCCTCGACGGTGCGGATGAGGTGCGCGAAGTGCTGCAGCGAGCGGCCGATGGCGCGCTCGTCCTCCGTCATCGAGGCGCCGATGCACGCGAACTCGAACTGCTCCATGCTACTGGCCAACGCCAGCTGCGCCGCGCCCAGCCCTGCCAACGACCGACATATATACATCACATACAAACAAAATGTCATTTTACATTACATTGAAACATTTATATGGGAACTAACTTATTATAGATATTCGAGTATTTAATTATTTAAAAATAATCACATTTATCCACTACAAATAAAGGGATTGGAATTAAAGTACGTCTGTATCTGATAACGACAAACACAATACCAATTCATGTAATCATTTATCCAAACAAATAACAAAGAGAACAAATACAATAAACTTTTTAAAAGGCACCGACACAGCACACTCCCACGTGCCCTCTTGCGTCACTCAACGTGGGGAATGCACCGTACGACACCACCATTTTTGCATAAACAAAATTCTATTGCTTTATGAATTATTAATCAAGCTAATATATGCACGACCGTCATTACATACCGTCATATAATAGCGAGCGGCAGTGTTTGTACGCTAATTATTGACAAAAGCTGCTAATGACTGACTGACTGCTAACGACAGCCCAGTTGATCACAGCTCATATAGAACATAGACAAGTGCGACTCCCCGTCCACCAACTACACTATTTTTGCTATCACACACAAATATGATATTCTATTCAAACGTTTACTGTTACTTTCCCAGTCAGCGAATAAATGTGTCATTATAATTATACTTTTTCCTTAATACAAACAAAGTGTTTATTTACATAAACACGTCAGTCTTGCGCTTATGTTTTAATAAAAATTACGATAAAACCAAGGCAAGGTGTTCACGACGCATATGTAGGGTTCTCCCCTTCGCTACTGTAGTAAATTAAATGGAACTTTCAAGAACTAGGCAAATGCGGGGAAGGTGGACACAGGAAGTCTTCTGGTGCTACAGCGAGCATTCATTGTCGTCTGTACAAATGAATGGTGTCTATAACAATGCACTGAGGATGTCTCTTGAGATTTGTTTTTAATTAGTAAAAATTCCACAAATCCCTACAGGGTTATACGATACCCCTACCCCGCCCCAGAGTGCAGGTTCTCGTGTCTCTAGATTTCTCTCATGAAACAAAAAATGTTTTGACCTCTAGCCGCAACATGTTTAGTGTTAGTATCGAGTAACTGTTTGTTTAGCGCGCCACTCTAGTTATCGGTGACGGGTGTCCTGGCGAAAGTGAAGGTGAAGGCCGCCCGGTGCCGGCTGACCCACTGCCAGCCGCCCCGCCTGCCGCTTCCCTCACGCGTTTTAAAGTAAGTTTGTGCAATGATATAATACACTGCACGCGGTGCATATTTATTAACACTCAAGTTGAAGACTTCGCACAGGCACCTTTGCGTCAAGTAACTCCATCGATCAACCTACCAATCTGGTAATAAATCAGTACGTATTTTATGAAAGGTCTATACCCAGGGCTGTCTGCGCTCCTTCTTTAAATGCTATTAGTGTGAGAGTGAATAGGTCACAAAAATGACCAGGCTAATCCCAATAGATCATAACCACGATCACCTGAATCTCCAATAATCATTGTCCATAGAAACCAACAACCAACAGCCGGACAACCAAACGACCTTCTCATTACTTTGGTTTCAACTCTTAGAAGCAAGAGTTCAAAGGGTAACATAAGGGTTACGTTTGGGCAGTCGCGCCATACTAACGGTCGGTTAACAATAAGACACAATAACGCCAAATATTTCCACACTTCATACGATCAAACTTATTGGTCGAACGCAGCCAAATTGTAGAAAATAAACAAAAACATATCTCTGAATGATCTCTTTATTTGTTAAATGTATTAATAATAAACTTTATTAATATATTTAATATAGTACAGTCGTAATATAATACAGTTGTAATGTTCTTTTATTTTCATTCACATTCTAAAAATGACATGTTTAGTTTCATTATATCCTATATGTTTTATTAGTTTTGCTCGACATCTATTTTATTTTACTCTATGATTTGTATGGAAAAAAGAAATATTTCATTACCATTTTCACGCATTTATTTCCTTAATTTTTTCATTATAAATTTCCTCGTGCTTTAATGAAAGTAATATAAAAAAATGGCGAATTTATGGCGCCGTTGTAGTTTTGTGCGCCAACACATTTCGGTATTCATTTTGTTTATACAGATGTAAACGGATCCACGTAAATAGCGTTCTATTAGCGTCTGGATGTACAATCTGAAAGTCGATGTCATTGCTCAGTTGGAGAAAACTACTCCCGCAGTTCAATTCCCAACAAACAACGCAAGTATGCGCTATAAGAAGCTTGCATCTCCACAATGGGGACATTGCATTTCATTTCTGATTATTAACAGAGATCTCCTGTGAACGATAGCGAGTGCCAGAAAATAAATAAATTTCACAATTGTCCACTACTTAATGTATGTAACTCAAACTAACCACATTATCACCCAAATCTTGACGTATAGGTGTTCATATCTCCGATAAACAGATTAATTCATATGTTTAGCGTGTTGTTGAAATTTAAAATAATATCGGCATGGATCCTTTCCGAGGTCACCGTCACCCCGCGTATTTATGCGTATAAAACAATCACTTCGTTCTTGAATTCGTCGTATTCAACATAGCTCTATTGGAAAAAGCTCAACTCAGCAAGATTTTATTAAAATTAAGTTGGTGTTCTCGACGATGCTGACGTCACACTTTTAAATAACAGAACTGTGGTTCTATCTCTTCCAAACATAGTCCACATAAAGTATCACGTTAGTATACGGCTGGACGCGGTGGGCGGCGCGTTGGTGCCGCTTTTAATGTATTTAATTATAAATAACCGAATTTGGCGTTTGGTTTGCAGATTTTTGTTAAAAAAGTTAATCATTCTTTTCTACGGACAAAATCAAAAAACTTCCTCATATAATTTCGTTCAATATTTCACCAAGTTAGATAGCTAACCGGATGGCAATTAGTGAAAAAAAAAAAACTAATGCGCCTGAAATCCGCGGTTCCATCCCCGACCACAAAATTGGGTTTCCAATATTTAAGTCAAATATGAGAGGGAAAAATTTACAAGCAATATTTAAATTCAATTAAAGGACAATAGCTACTTAGTAATACATAAACCAGATATCTATCCAGAGGTGGTCAATGTAGACAAGCAATCCGGTAAGAAATAAAAGAGTAAAGTCATGAAAATAGTTAAATAGTAAAGGCATTAAGTAACTCATAGCTGCGAAAATAAGAAATTCGCAAACAAGTCAGTGTAAACCAACTCATAACTCAATGACTCCTCGCCCTATCAGTATCATTAGCATAGTCTGTAGCCAGTCCCCACCTCTCCGTATGCTGTAGTAAAATCAAAGCTTTCATCCAATCCCAAACCTATTCCCTATAACACTAATCCTGAAAGAATAAAAGACAGTGTTAAGGACAAAAGGAAAGCAAATAAGAAATTGTGAAGGTAGTAAGGAGAAAGTGGTAAAAAAATAAATAAAACCCTGAAAAAATATCTATCGGAGTATATAAACAATGTCCCCAAAAATGGAGCCCTACAAAATGTTATAGTAATTGTATTGTAAGGTCTTTAAATTATTGCAGTATGAGCCTACTCAAACACGGTTTCATGCTCATCGATGCCATGTCACGAACTGGAGCGGCTCGCGGCTCGTATCATAGGAGGGAAGTCGTTGCTCAGGTTATGCACTGCCAAGTACAAATAAAACATGCATTGATCAACATTCAACACATTCAACACATTCAACACTAAATTTATAATGAATCATTAAACTCTCATACATTATATTGTTACGAGGTAGTGTTTTATTTACGCGCTTGTGTGTCTGGTCAAGAGTACAAAACATACATAACATGAAATCGTCAAGCATGACCTCCTCGGCATAGACGGTCGCCTGACAGGCAACTGTCTTAGTAACTACATTTACACAAATCACATTTAATAACAAGTAATGAAAAATTAAGAGTTTAATTATAATCGCACAGCGTCTCCGCGTCTCCGCGTGCATATCAAAGTTGATAACAAAACTAATATACTGGGAATGATCGCCTCCAACGCCTGCCTTTTATATATTTTTTACTGAACGAACGCACTCTAAGGCAGTGGTCCCATTCAGACTACTTTCGAGACGGTTTTGTACGTGGCGTAACACAGTTGCCTTAACTTTTAATTGTTTTGTTAGTAACAGCGTAGGTGTTTTTATTTTCAGTTTGAATGCACTGTCATTACTATTTGTATGTTAAAATGCACCAATTGAGTTGTGATGTGAGAATTGTGTATCGATTTTTGTCTTCAACTTTAGTTGACGGCTTACAATATTTACTGAGACAAAAATCAGTGCACATCTCTCACGCATATTATACATATTGTCTTACTTTGTTACTAGCATTGTTAAAATAATGTAATTGGATAATTTCTTTGTGTGTGTAATAATAAATTTTGGAATGGCTTAAAGAGGAAGCTTTTGTGATTGGAATCATTAATATGTCAATGGTTATATAGGAAGATTGTATATAAAATTTCAATGTAATAAAAATAGGATCACTGCCTTGTAATGAATTTGTAAATACATTGGTATGACGAACGGCACAAGGTACTGGTGTCACATGTTACTGTTAGCTCCACTGATCAGTTTTGTAACAATATAGTAATTTATTGTAAAAGGCTGTGTAAAAATTATAAAGAGCCCTCAATTATTCCGCACCTCGAGATTGATATAACGTTTCTTGTATGAAAAATAAGATGCATTGGGTGACTTATGGAATGGTTCAGTGTTATTGACTGGAAATTTCATAATAAAAATTATATTATGCTTTATTTTCAACATTTAGTTTTATTTACTCCCTTTTTAGTCAAAATTACATGCAATAAATATAAAAGTGTAAAACTTGTCTTTGTTACAAATATAAAATCGATAAGTTTAAAATATTTAGACCTTAAAAGGCTTTCTCAAAGCAGTATGATTTTACAAAAAATTTCTGGCACAATACTTAAGCATCTGGAACCAATAAGTTAATGTTTTTGCCAGAATTCACATTCCCTCCAATATAAGACTCCTCCTCTCCTCTAATAGATAATCCTTCACATAAAGCAACTTTCTTCTCTCTCATCATGGCTGCTTTCTCCCATCGAGAACTGCCGCAGTTACCACATGCATGCAAAGGTAATAATTCTAATGAAACTGTGCGATTGTTACAGTCTCCACATTTAAAAAATCTTTTAAAAGTATCTAAAACTTTGAGAGGGTGTTTCTCATCTTTACATAGCTGTGACGCAGAGAATGCAGTGTATTTGCATCTAGTGCATCTCACAGCTTTGCAAGCTAACTTGAAAGTATTCAACATCTTTTCTTCCATTGCCTCTTTCTTTTCAAGTTTATTAAAGTATTTCTCCTGTTCATCATCTTCATGTTGTTGAATGAGATTTTGATGCGCAGATGTTGCTTTAAGTATTTTTTTGAACCGTTCAGACATTGTCGGTTTTAAGTTTTTAGTTTCCTCATTTAGTTTCATTTTTTTACAAGAATTTTCATCAGTAATGCTTAACTGTTCCAGAGCCCTCTTTTTACCTGCTTCAGTGCCTTTGATGTTATTTGGATCTATCTTTGTAATTCCTCCGCTCCTTTGAATAAGTTTAATAGCATTTAGCTTTGTTTGTTCTGCTGTTTTCTGTCTGTATGAAACACTTAAATCTATGGTACCACTCCCTTGTAAAGCAAAACCTTTGCCTATTTTTGGTGAATTTGCTACTCTTTCTGCTAGGCTTTGCCCTGATGTTATATCAGAATTTTGACTGTTCTGTGTTAGCTTATTGAGTCTTACTGAATCTGTGATTCTTTGTGCTGTGGGACTATGCAATATTCCAGTATTGCCTTTTAAAGAACCAGCTCCATATGGTGCTTTATTACTTACAAGACTTTCACTTTCAGTTTTATAGTAATCAGTAAGGGACATCAGTCTATTTTGATCTTTTTCTTTTATTTTCTTCTGATTGCTTATTGGTGGAGCTGAATATGCTTTTCCTCCATATATAACAGTACTTTTCCCTAAGACTTTTTTCTGTAAATTAACTAAACCTTTTCCCATAGTTGATGATTGCAATTCTTGTCTTTTAGAGAATTTTTGGTATTCTTGCTTGACATGATAAACACAATGTTCACATTTACTTAAATTGACAAAAGCTGTGCAGGGTTCACCATTTTTCTTTCTACTCTTACAGATACCTAAATCTTTGGATTGACCTAAGATCATTACTTGGTTGGGACTTGTAACACTGAGGCAGGCTTGGTCATTGCTGTTTTGAGATCTGTCAAGAACATTAGGGTTTAAAACAGCTACTACGGTTCCCTCATTTGTTTTCCACAATTCTTGATAAGCTTTTTGGAATAAAAACATTGAAACTGTTTTCATATCATCTTTGAGATCACTAAGTGTCCATATTAGAAAGTGTTTACCTTTTTGAGATTTTTTGGACGTACTTTTACGCACTATGGCACCAGCGATCACCCAGTCTTTGGACAAGTCTTCATTTTCTACATATCTTTTTACTCTTAACATACTTACTGCTTCGCGACCTTGCATTCTATCTAATAATGCAGCACTGGAAGTTAGAGGCCGACTAATTCGAATTCCAAAAACAGGATCTGTAAATATATCTGACTTTGATTGACTATTTGTTTCTGGAGGACTGAAGATGTATTTCGTATTTTGTGCCTGATTTTCTACAGGTTTCTTAGTAAAGGAAGAATTCGCAGCAACTTTTAAATCTCTATTAGCTTGTCGCAGTCGAATTTCAAATTCTATTTGATTGTCCCTTTTTTGTTGTTCTTTATTGTCTAGCATTTTTTTCACATCCGTGCCATAGTCATTGTATTTTCTTTCAGTGTAATTTCTCTTCTCCTCGTCGTCGGAGGAATCCGTATCACCATTATGAATTATTGATGTATTCGTAGCCACATTATCATCCAATTTATTATTTGTGCATTGCGGTTCTTCAAAAATGTTCACTTCTTTTATACTAGGTGGTTTTGTCTCACTATTTTCACCCAAATCCTCACACAATAATTCCTCGAGTTGCGATAATTCATCATTATTTTCCATTTAGTTGATTTTTAAATAAATATTTTATTTGTACTTTATTATGATAACTTTCATTGGCGCGAAAAATCTGGGATGTTATTTTGTCAGATTGACAACAAGAGAATTGCTAGAAAAGAAAAATATTGACGTTTCAAACAAAAATTTTTGTACAATTTATTGATAATACAAAATCTAATGCAACTTTCTTAGTAGATATAAACAAAATAAATTAGAAATTATTTTGTGCATATTTTTACAAAAAAAATGTTTTGTAATTTATGTTAAATTATTAAGATTAACATTATTATTTTAGAATATACTTTATATACTTTTTTATTTTGTAATTAATCAAATTTGTTTAGTTAAATCTTTAAGTTTTTTCAAATTACTATATTTTAAATTCTATCTTACATTTGTGAAATTTTTTAGCTTTTGAATTGATTTCACTAAAAGATTTTTGTTATATAACATTTGACTCCATAAGTAAACAACTTGTTAATTTTACTTATCTTAATGTAATTTGTAAAAAAATGCAGTTTTAGGAATTATGTCCAAAAAACGTCATCATGTACGAAAACAATTTTTTTTAAAACTTTCTTAGGATTTTTCTCTACAATTTGCAGACATTGCTGTACATTTTTCTTGATGGATGTTTCTGCTTTCTATCACGTAAGATTTATAGGACATAAGTTCTCACTATATGTCAATTAAACCTTGCTTGAAATTTAAATCTGAAATTGCATAATTACAATATATAATTGAAGCTTCTATGGATTCAGTTTCAAATATTCGATGTGGATTTTATAACTTTATAATAAAAAAACATCTGTTTCTGTACATATAATAGTAAATCTTTAATCCTATCAATGACATTAAACTTTTAATGACAGTCACAGTAGTTAAAACATATGTTTTTTTTTAATTATTAAATATAAGTAAACAATCATTAACGATTCTCCTTTAATTTCTTAAGTAATTTTTTTTTTATTTAGTTGCTAGCAAAATAGAAGGTACAAACCGCGTACCTCCGCCGACGTGACAGCCCACAGACGCCCCGTGTAAGCCATAGGCCTTTTTAAAGATATATATGGGTGATATACCATAATCGCCACGCATGACAGGCAGGTTGGCGATCGCAGTGTGGTATTATGGTGTGCAGGGGACGCTGCTGCTCACCCGTTGGAAATTTACTTGTGAATAGTAGCAATCTTATAATTAATGTACAAAGTGTGAATTATGTAAGACTGCATCGAAAGTCGCAGTCTTCGACTCTTGGGCTACCATTCCACGTATGATAATGTTTCCGAGAAATAAAATGTAAAACTGTGTACTTTAATTAATAAATTATTTTTAATAAATGCACTGTTTTTATTTATAATTTCCCTCATCAATATATTTATGTTGTAATAATTTTTCTTTTGAGATTTTGCTTGTCCTTGGTCTTTCAAAAGTTTTATTTATTCAGGTCAATAACTGACGACATGTTATTTATTATAATAGGTTGTCAAATATCTCCCTTCCGCTTTTTTGCTCTTTATTCAATGCTTTATAAAAAGTGTTACAGTG
>DWIC01000957.1:0-10088 GCA_018248135.1 Battus belus | reverse complement strand
CGTATACACATATACGTGTATATGAGGAGGATAAATAGCTTGATTGGTTATAGGTCAGTTTCCAACGTTTGGCCCACGCCCGACAGGATGACAATTTGATTGTTTAAAACGAGTTCCACACGAGTTTTAACTCTAACGCTTTAATATACAAATCATATCTTACACTGACAAATATTTAGATATTACAGAGAATTTTAGAAAGGCTTAAACTGGACATGACAATAAAAGTTTGTGAAACAATGTTATTAATGTAAAAGCTTTAAAAAGGTGAAAGTATTTTTTTATAATTACAACAATTACGATATGTTACAGCCTGTATAAAAATCAGTGCTTTCGGAGATGATAAATAACGTAACATAGTAAAAAAATCGTATTCCAAGTTCGGATAACATTATATTAGAATTATTTTGGGTTTACTGGTAATGACAGAAGTTACTGGCATGTTGTATTAGAATGAAAAAAAAATATATATATTTCAAAGTGATCACTACACTTGGCAGGAAATAGGTTAGGGGCTGGAGGTTGTCTAGTGTCGTCCACGGTATTCTCTATAATTGGTCCCCACTACACTATGGCATTGTGAGCAGCGCAAGACCGCTGATCGGAGCGGTCTTTATGGGGGCTTAAAGCTTCCTGTGGTTATCGCTGTATTCATGTCCTTAAAGCTCTTATATCTATAGTAGTTAACAAGTTCAAAACTGGGACGAGCAGTTTGGGCAAATAGCCCTGTGATGTCTGAGAATCTTAATAAGTCGTTTTTATAGTTTCATCTGCGCTAAACGATGTCCCAAAAAGCCTTATTCATGTGACCTAGATCTAAATTTCTTTTAATCGAAATTATAAAATGTGAAAGAACGAAATATTTACAAATTCAAGTCGAGTGGCGCATATAATTTTTAGATAATCTACGAGCGATTGGCGACGAAATATAAAATGGACGTATCTGAAAATTTTCCATGCACGATATTACAATAGCATTGTCTCCGTTTTTCTTATAGGACGTTCGGAATTGGTTCGTCACACCCTTTCGATTATTTATTGTTCATAATAAATTCAACCCTGTAACTTTAACAATAAAGCTTAAATTTTTAAAAAAATATTTATAGTAGATGATAGTACGGTTTAAATTACACCTTGACACTTAGAAATAAAGTTTATAATCACATGAGGCCACATAAAAATAGTGTTTCAAAGTAAAGTCGTCTCTATCTCGTAGCATTAAAATTAAAAATGAAACGACGGTGTTGTTAGTGTATAGAGTTGTAGACGAATTTAGACCATGATCTGTGGCGATAGAGTTTAAAATTAAACGAACGTATTTGAAGCCTAGAAAATTTAGACGAGACGCGACGGCGCTTCCAGCCGTAGGAAATCTCGCCACTTAGTGTTATAATATACTGCGACTGGTTCCCGTGTCTATTTGATCCACCTCGTGTTGATAAGAATTTGATGACTAAATCTTTTTTTACAGCATTAATTATTTATATGCTTATTACATTTATACGTTATTGTAATATCGATGTGTTTTATATATTTATTCATATTATATATTTCGGCGACACAGTCAAGGTGACTGGAAGTTCCTGGATACGGTCGGGAGCAGCCGGACATTGTGTCGATCTTCAGGAAGACTAGTGGCTTGCAGTGGGCGTCTATCGATATAATAAGTAGGCAGGTGTAGCCCGGGTTCACGAGAGTAGGGCTAAGTTATCTACTACCTGTCGTGAGAGGCAATTAAAAAGTGCACAATTCGCTGACTTTGAGGGTGTGGAAGATATGGAAAATAAAAAATTTTTTGAACATGTTTGAAACCTTCATAGATCTCGCTAAGAATTTATTGAATTAGAAGAACGTAATTAATGTAGAGTTTAGTCTGGTCCTAATTTCTTTCAAGGTCTCTCAGGCATTTTCGTCATAACATTTATAGATTTAAACCCTCTGCTGAAGTTGATGTTAATAACCTTCTGGTTTCATAAAAAAGACAGAGTGCTCCGCGAACTATAAAAATCAAAAAACCTATTTTGTTGAAATCAGATCGCCATAGAATTCAGCAAGAAGGTTATATCTATGTAGGTGTATATTGTAATGAACGTGCGTTAGATGAAGTATGGGAAACGATGACCACTCTGCGGCCGGGAGGTCCTGTGGTCCCCCTCCTGGTGTAACCAGAAACTCACGCAAAACTCGAGATTGGCCATATCATTTTGGTTCTCCTGGAGGGAAAATATAATGATTTTTATATTAAAAATAACATTTTTTGTTTTTCACACAAGCCGCAAATTAAAATACCTGATTTTCAACTGTTCACCTACAAATCCTTTTTACAATTGTTAAGACTCGCAAGAGGGTTCTTTATTATGTGCTATTGTATATATACATAGCTAGTGTATATTGAGAGACATTTAAAAACCGATCTTGATTACTTTTTATTTTTCCATATTTTTCCTCAACTTTTGACGTGTTCTGTTTTAAATTATTTTAGATTACATTTTTATCGGAAACGTTTTATTGCAACTATATAGTTCGTAAATCTGGAGAGTAAATCCAACTTGATTTTAACAATAGAGACTCGATTCTGTCGAGATTCGTGATACAGATGCTATTCACTATTCACTATTCACTAATCTGCGTTCGTTCGTTCACACCGTGGGGTGCGTTGCGCGTTTAAAATGCGATAACACGCGTCACTATCGTTTAAAAAACGCTGATAGCACTGCTACTAAAGTCAGTGTGGTCGAGGCACCCCACAGTCGATTTTTAACAAGTTGATGAAAGTTATTACATAGTTATGTAGTTTCTGCACAATTGGGTTCTTCTATAATTTTCTTCGTAATACTTATATAACATATACGTATAACTTGTGTTATCAATATTAACAATTAAAACAAAACCTGAATGATCATCATTTCAGCCAGAAGACGTACACACACAGGTCTATATTATAAAAGGTTTGTATCCGGTGTCCTGCTTAACAAATTCGTCTGTTCCCCTTGGCTTACACTTGTTACCGGAAATTATGTAAAATTTTCCAATAAGCCATTTAGTTTTTCCTGTGACTGAACGTAATTGTATGTAAACAAACAGGTGGATAATTTATCAATTAATTAAAAACGTTGACGCGACTTCGTTAGGTATTCCGACACCTGTCGCAGACGAGTTGGAAACTTTTGTACCTGCTCTCGAATCCATGCCAACTGAAAACTTACACTGCAGGTGCCTTTTTCACGAAATCTATGCATTTTTTTATTAAATGTTGTGAGAACATTAATATTTCATTTATGGCACTGATGGCACAAGGTATACTTATACTTTAAGTTTTAGTTGAAATAAATAAAAGGTTAAAAATTTCATTTCTCAAAAGTGACGGGAGTGTATGAAAGGTCCCCAAAAAAAACGGGCTACAAAAAAGTTTTCTCTTGTTGGAGGCTCTCTCTTTTTCTACCTAATCAAATAGACATATCCGCAGAGTTCCTGTACCAATAAAATTTAATACGATCTGAAAATAGTCATTAAAAGCTAAATTAACTTCCATTGTCTTGGTTGACATTTGTAATTCTTTTATTTATGATTGACAGGTTTTCCTTTTTAATAAATTAACATCGGAGCTCCTCGGACCAGACCTGTTGAAAATCTAACAGTGAATCCTGTGAACAGTATGATATAAATTCTTTTTTAAATTTCGATAAGAACAAAGTTATTGTTTAAAAATCATTTTATATATTAACTAGCACTATATGCTGTCCAGTCGCAAAGCTTCGTTATCGTCGGGTCACTGCAGCGAAAAAAAAAAGTTAGTTTTAAGTGTATAAAACATTCCGGAGTGGACGTTACTCCGTTTTATGTTAAGGTTAATCGCTAAGTTTATTGCCAAAAACGTTCCCAGTTACATTTTCATCAAAATTCTGGCAAGTAAGCGGGCGCAGTGTATAAATAACAAAAACATATTTGTATGTTAAACTCACTTGAAAAAAATGCATGCAAAAGTTTAAATTGCTTCGCTCGTGTCGATGCGTTCTGCGTTGATTGTTGGGAGTGCATCCGAATTATCATGCAATAAATTTAAGAGTCTTATTAGAAATAAAGTAGATAAATAAAAAATAAAAACTTATAAGTTTCGAGCAACTGAGACTTACGATCTATTTTTTTTAAAGGCTCCCGTTATTGGGTACCTCTCCTACCCTCTATCTTTTTTTGTAAAAGTAGAGTCCCATTTTCTTTGATTGATTTTTTTCGCATGAATTTTGAGTTTATTTCTCTTTTCTGATTCTTCTTAATATCTATCATACGTCATCTTTCACTCCACATTTCTTCTAATACTCTATTTCATACCAAAACTCTTTCATTCCTCATCTCGTTCCTTAATTTTTACAACTTAAATATTTTGTTTCACTTTCATTATTTTATTGTTTTCTCTAGGGTCCTTATCATACTTAACTTATTTCCTATTAACACATGTTTATACTTTTCTAAATATTTAATTATTTCTATTTATTTGGTTTACTTTATTTTGTTTTCTACTATTCATTTCTTTACCTCCTACTTATTTATTAATTTTTGCCTACCCGTCTATTTACTCTTAACATATTTTTAATTCTTATTTTTCCTTAATATACCTTCAAAAGCGATCAAATGACGCTGGTTCAATAGTCAAGATACACAGACGATCCTATACAATTGACATTGATTGTCGAAAATTAGTCATATTAACTAAGAACCCTTCATCGGTTTGTGCACAACAACTTTGCCTAAACCTTGCCTATAAAGGACAAACAGACAAAAAATATTTAGTACATATTATATGAAATAATTAGTTTGGGAACTAATTATTTCATATAAAATGCATAAACACACACACACACATCTGTACCAAACAGATATAGATTAAATTATCTTTCCGTTAAATATATAATTAAATTGTAAATGCAATGTCTATGATTCAAAATGAAAATTTGATTAATACAGACCAGAAATAATCTAAAATAATTATTGAAGGATATTTGTATAAGTGATCCTAATAAAACATGTCCGCGTTTGTTGAGCGCTTTTTAGTATATTGTTGTATATGATGACACAGCGAGTTGTGTTAACACAAATTAAAGCACCCTATGGAGATATTGTATAAGGAAGCATGAATTAAATAACCTGCTGTCGAACACACGCCGTGTAGCACCGTCGCACGCTGCGCTTCGACACCTCTATGTTACGGACAACTTTCGCTTTGTGGAGAAAATATTTATAAACTTCACTTGTGTGTTAACTTGTTTATCAATGAATATTTAATATTTGTGTATTATTTTTTCTTTCTAATATTTAGAACTGGGGAAGAAGGTTTAATTCAGAGAAATCTACTACGAAAAAAAAAATCTGGAAGTTAATGGGATGAAGTTTAATTTCAATTAGCATTTAGCAATTTCTGTAAAACATTTAAAATGTTTACAACACGTTACAATATTACATTAGTTACAAAAGTGACCTGACTATGATCTATATAATACAATTATAAACACATTGAGTTTTTTTTTAAAATAGTGCTATTGGGTATTTCGTTCTGGCCGGCCATAACGTCGCCGCTGTTACAAAAAAATATCGATAGATGTTAAGATTATCTGTAGATTTAAGTCTGTCGTGAATTTTTTGGTAAAAGAATGCTTTATTATTAAATAAAGGCACATAGTTGATTCATTATTTATGGTTTTTTAATTTTTATTTTCTCACCTAGTTTTTGAGCAATAGCTTTGATCATAGTGATTGTCGATTGTCGATTTATGAGATGGAGTGTAAAAAATTATACATTTTTTTCATGTTGACATTTATTTCACTAGTCATAACTTTCCACTAAAGACGCTTTTTGTTTGTATATGATTATGTTACATTTTTTTTTACACCAACAAAGAATACTCGAAAACTTTTTGAAAGAAATTCTTTCTTGACTTGTATATTACTTCACAGATATATTGTGGGAGCATTTCTTCTTTTCATTCGATACAGATACTGCCATTCAGAACCCGAAACTATGAACAAAATCCTAACTAAATTTAAAGCATGTGATATCACTTATACGGTGCCCATCATTCGTGTAACCGCTGGCAGTTGAGAGCTTGTAGACATGACTTGAATAGGTTCTCCACTATATAAACCGAAGATGTAATCATAGCGGCGGGAAGTCACTGTCTATGGGCAGTGGGCAGAGTCATCGTAGCTATCTTTGGAAAAGACCTATCTTGGAATAGGCATGTAATTTTAAAATCACTAAAAAATCATTAACACAAAAAAAAAAATAACTGATACTTAAACACTCTATTGCAATATTAAGGTGTACCAAATATTGTATTATAGTATAATACCATAGTAATATTAATGATAGTGTGAATGTGAACACAAGAAAACACAACTGATTTTATCTTAGAATAGTCTACGATGACAGCTGGCATTTCTAGAATTTTGGACATTATTCTTATAACATATACAAGTGAATAGTGTAAATGATTTAAGGTATAATCTTATTTATGGTTTTGCAATAAACCACCTAACTATGGTGAGATACTCTCAGGAGCCCTCCCAGGAGCGGCTGTGTCATAGAGATCTGCATAAGCGACTTAAGTGATCATCATTATCATTAACCTTTCACATACTTTTTCAACCTGTCCTTTTGCAAATAATGTAGCCTTTATAAAGCTAAAACAATTATAATTTTAAAACTTTGTACGACCTGATAGCGTAATGTTTAAAAATATAATATAACGTATACAATTACACATAACCACTATAAGTACGAAAATAATCTTGTATTTTTGAAAAGAGGTCATTTTAATTATCTCTGTAAAGGACTTCGATAAAGTTTGCAGTTAAAATAAAGAAGATAATAAAGCCTCCATGCGCGGAATTGAATCGGCGTCGTAGCTGCCGTCCGAAGCGCCAGTCGTAGTGCCCGTCGTAGCGCCTGTCGTAGCGAGCCAACTCCGCGACAAATATTACCCCACTTGTTATAACTAATGAACATTATTAAAGATTTTCTTTTTCACATCCCGCGCTTGAGTTACGCCAGTAGGCAACGATGCGATGTCCGCAATAACTCCTGCCTTGACAACTTAAAAGCGCTATTAATGATAATAATTTCATTAGTGACCTCTTTGATTTACTCGAATATTACTCATGAAATAAAACTAATTTTAACTGGATTTGTTTTATGTTTTTGCTCTTAAATTTTTCTTTGCTTTACAATCTCAATTTTTATGGAAGGGACTTAAGTATGAAGGTGAATACACCACATTGTTTATATCACAGGAAGTCGCTGGTTACAGACCGCTTCCTACCGGTACCTGTAGAAATCTTAGGGTAAGGTGCCTAGCAATGGATGTTTTACGTTTGAAATAATGATGATATGTGTGATGACACGAGTGTTGAACATTTATATTAATGATTTTAATTGTTGTTCCGATCAATGTAGAATGAGTGAACTCAGGCATAAGTACAACATTACTACATTTTGTTTCATATATAATTATATGTATGATGGGTTTCTATATGGATAAAATAAATCATTATTTACCTATATTTTTTTATTTATCTGTGCATAATCAGTGATGTGATAATATATACTTGTGTCACCAACATCACAATCATTTTATCCATAAGATGTCCTATGCTGGATATGGTAACCTATGGAAGCCTTTAGATATACCATTGAAATGGTTGGTAGCTGTTTACATCTAGCGCGTCTGACGATCTTAACATTATAATTCATCCACCTTCTCACCCAAGTACCTCCCGTAGAAATGAGTATGTAAATAAAAAAATAAATATTAATGTATTCCGTTAAAAATAAATTATTTCATGAGTTATGTCAAAAGAAAAATGCCTGCTACGAAGGTTGAAAGAATCTCTCCATCTGTTCTTAAATAAAGTAACACTAGAACTAAACGCCTTGCCTATTATATAGCTTTTTCAAAGATCGATAGTTTCAGAAATAAAAATTAGCGTAATAAAACCATTTCTTAAATTCTGTTCACTTAATATTGTAATTGATTATTGTTTACTATTTACCTACAGAGTTTGTACTGCTAGAAGAGTAAGTAAAGTAAGTAATCGGATTCCAATAGAGAAAATTAAATAATGTATCGTATTTTAGAATTCTTATATATTATATATTACTTCTTATGTACTAGGTAAATGGCACGTTGTAAGGAACTTGTTAATTATCAGCTATACACACAAATACTTTGGTTATAGAATCAATCTCCTTGTACATAGTTATAATCATTTCAGTGTTATGTAAGTTTAATTTGTATGTGATTTTGTAAACATAAATATAGATAGTCTATACATAAAACAATACCGTTTGGTTTGTTTAACTTTGAAACATACTGGAATGCGAACACGAAGTTGATCGATTGAGTATAAAGTGCGTTGTTAAAGTTTGAAAACGATTCTCTTGTCTGAAGACACGAGCTACCGGAGACTGCACGCGTCCTTCGTCAATGTATATTGAACGAGATCCAACAGGTATACTGTACCTTGTTTGCTCGTTTTAAAACACCTTTTATTTCTTCGTTTATAATCTACAAATGTTCTTAAATATGTCATTAATTATTAAAAATTAAAAAAAACTTCATTGGAGGCAATGGAGGCTTCAATTGAAATGTCAAAGATCGCGATAATAAGAAAAACATCGAGTTATATTAAAATTACATTAAATGCATAGTAACTGAACCATTTTCTTTACGTGTATAAATTCTTAACCATCAGTCGTTGGTGTCAAAAGGTTCTCGACTGGTAACACTGGCCGGTAGAGGCGGCGTGAGTAATCCCCCTACTAAGTAAACCGACGTCGTAGTTAAAGTCGGGGAATTACTTGGATGCGGGGATCGCTGGAACGGTTATCATTCAGACCTTAGGGGAAGGCCTATGTTAGTGAGCGTTTATTAAAAGAAGAAGAAAAAAAATAATTAAATTAAAATCAATATGTTACCTAAAATTAAAAGGTAGGTTGTATATTTCGATTACGTTACTAATATAAACCAAGAATAACAGAGTGTCTTGTTTAGTTTATACATTGTGAGGGTTATAAGCTCGGGGATCTCCGACCCGTGAGCCCCAAGACAGATGAAGCTGTAACAGCCATGCACGGTTAACAACAACACTTTCTATATGAATAAAGAATGAAGACATCCTGTGACTGTTGCTTCGGGGAAGGTCTTTTCATTGTGTTGGATGTCTATCGAATGAAATCATGACCATGTAATTTGCTCATACCATCGCCTTAAAGTAGGTTTAGTACAGAGACATTTGGATGTTACACAAGTGAGTACACCAGTGCCATATGCGAAGGGGTGTTTGTCATGTGACCTCACACGAGAGCTTTTATAACTAATGTTAAATAGCCTACCACCAAATCAGACCATATGCCCAATTTATTTCCAAAACTTTGTCTTTGTTTAAAGATAGACGTTCACTGCAAGGCATAGGTCAGAGATATCAATGGAGGGTTATACGATAATCGCCACACTTTGCAGGTGAGTTGGAGATCGGTCTGAGGTATTATGTTATGTTGAGGATGCTGCCGCTCATTCCTTGAAAAGCTGTTTGTCGCAGTGGCAATCTTATGTAATGAATCCACAAAGTGTCAATTATTTACGATTGTATCCCGGGAATTTGAACTGCGTCCCACTACCACCTCAGTTCTCTACCACTGGGACCAAAGTATCATGTTGTTATAGGATTAATTGAATGTTTTTTTAAATAAAGTTCTAATGCACGCCAAATTATAATTATACCTTATAATTATAAAGTGAAGGGGATCGGGGACGGGGTACAAGCTTTATCTATTACAGAATGTACGATTTAATTTAATTTCCTTTTAGCGTTTTTGCATCATTATTTTTCAATAATTACTTTTGCGTCTATTTAAAATGATGTACTCAAAAGTGAGAAGTACTCTAGGGTTTAATAATCTAATAATTTACAATTAAAGTTCGAACTTCTGAAACAAGATTATATACTGAACCGCAAAGAAAAAGGATCGTTCTTGAAATCGTCGATATCTTCTTAAATACTTTCGTCGATATCTTCTTAAATACTCCACCAAGCTT
>DWIC01000956.1:0-10089 GCA_018248135.1 Battus belus | reverse complement strand
ACCCGCCGTGAGCGTTTCGTCACCAACAAGTCTTCTGGCGCGTCTATCGATAGCATCTAGGGCTTCGAGCTGGTAGCAAAACAATATTTTGTACAACAAAATTAAATGTCAAAAACAATAACAATAGAATTGATAGCAATAGATATCACCTTTTATCCAAGAATTATTTACATTCCCCAGGCAATACTTACTTAAAATCTATTTGGGAAAGATCAATCATGATTATCATTGTGATATGATCACACAACTCTAATGGCGTAATAATATTCTGTCAATGTTATCCATTGTTTCTCTAATTCACTTCTATTAGACATTTGTATTCTTCTTATCTACTTTTAACCTTATTACTGCTATATCCTCCTGCATCGATTTGCAATATGACCACTTCCACATTGCGTATAAATAAAATTTTATTTATTATAATTTTAATACATGTGTCTAATTATTTTACTATAGTTTTTGTTTTTATGTATTTAAATCATGTTCTTCAATTTAATTTAAATAAATAACATGTTAAGATCATATAGTTTTAATTGGATGTTAAACACTTGTTTTTTCATTACTATACACGATTTAAAAGATTTCACAAATATATAATGTAGCTGGATTTTTGCTTACGTTTAATTAATTAAATTAAAACTTGCATAAAGGTTTTTTTTAATTTATCATAAAACTGATTAATGGTGGGATTTGATTAGAAGAGCTACCTTTTATTATTTTCTAATTTCAATAATGAACTTACACATTTACTCGCTCAAATGATAATATAATTTTATTTTGTAAACAATTGTCACTTACATTTATATTTTATTCTACTTTTTACACTTAATGTTTTACGAAGTTGTGTACTTTGTTTACAGGTCTCCTCCATACAAGATGTAACAACGCTTTACGCCGATTTATAAAGTATATATATACTGAATATTTTCAGTGTTTATAAAATTTTGTTAATTATGCTATCGAGTTTACCATATTTAAGTCAAATTATATAAATTATTTTTATTGCATATTTGAGTTTTAATTCGTTTCCTTATATAACAAATATAATAAAAAAACCAAAAATCAAATTAAATTTACTTTATTTTTTTACAAAATTGACCGAACAGTGCGAGATTTCTATAACGTTTACACTTGCATTAAGTAGACATAAAGTTATCATTATTCCTCTTACAAGTAAGTCTTAATAATTCACCTGTGTCAATAATAAAGCAACGCGAATGGTGGTGTGGGACACACCCAAATCAGTTGTGTATAATATATAAAAGTTATAACATGATTTGAATTAATTTTATAACCTGCGGGACATTATTTTTATCTTAGAAATTGTCACTAAGTAAATTATTTACGATTAATAATAACGAAAGCATAATTATAAACTAAACATGTTACATCATTACGAATAATCAGCATTAGTTGATGATCCTGCACGTATACACTTCTCATACAATGTATAATACACAACATATTGGGACAATTGCACATTGCAGTGGTTAAAGAACAATAGCGCGCGGAAAGATAAGTACAGCAAATGCATACGTTTGTAGCCGACGCCGGGGTGTCCCCGACACTTTCTGGGGCACTTGACCCACGCCCTGGAAAAACATATCGCCCAATTGTTCTACATCTCAATACTATATTATGTCATCATACAATAAATAATTTCTTAGTGATGAAAATAAACATATACTCTGCGTTAAATAATTTATTTGATCCTCTATAATAAATCTATCTTGATTGGGCTTACACAATTTCCAGGATGAGTGAATGAATTATAAAATACCATATAAACAGCGCGTGTGTTTTGTACTTCGGGAGTAAGACAAAACGCTATCTTAAATATCTTTACTACAGCAAGTCTAGGCTTTAGTGATCTATGCAAGTACAATTACTAATTCGGCTAAATATCAAATTATATTTTAGTTACGCGGATAACTTCGCCAATATAACAATGTTAGAGCGGTGTAAACAATTTCGGTACGGCTCGTTCCCGCCAAAGATTGCGTTTCGCCTTAAGTATGGATCAGTGTCACTTGGAGAGAAAGTTGCTGAAATTCGTTGAGAAATTAATCTAAAATAAACGCGAAACTAAAATTAATATTATAATGTATCATAATTATTAAAGTTATTATAAAAAGAGGACACACTAACAAAATTGATTCATAAGCAAATTCATTTAGGCATCACAGTATATTTATAGTCAGGCATTAAATGGGGAATTTCAACAATATCCTCTAATAAATCGTCAAATGTGTATAATATAGGGATATATTGTATACAGTTGTATCCATGTAAACGTATAACTAAAATAAATACCTTATTAAGGAAAAAATTAACAATAGTCTAAAATTAATCTATTCTCAAAAAAAAATGCGCTCTGTCTTCATTAGATCATTTTTGAAATGATTGTAACCAATTAAAATGAATGATTTCAACGCAAATGCATTAAAAGGCAGATTTTATTCATATTATACATTTTATTTATAATTTTTTTGAGATATTTTCATGTGCAGGTAAATCATACGACAAACATTACTCCATTTAAAATCACTCGCATACAAACAATGTCGGCGACAAAACGATAATACATTCTTTAACGAAACAGCACGCTATTCAATCTCTTATATTTGACTCTCCTTAACATAAATAATTCACGGGGGGACGCGTACATGATTTTTGCAGCAATTATAAAAAAAAAACTATTATTAATAAAAAATAGTATGCTTGCCCAGCTACCCACATGGTGAAGTTAGTATTAAATTACTGTACATTTTACGTGTTAGTGACCTGCGAACTACAGCTATCTAACCACTTTATGTTACTTTCTGTTAAAATAAACCACCTACTTTCCTCTAGGCATACACACATAACTTGTCCGTGGCTCGACGCGCCGGGGGGAGCGCGAGTGCCGCACTGAACTGAGAACGCGGCAAAACCAGAGACACACCTATACACCTATCTCTTCACTATCCGACAACTTACATACATAGCCTACTAGTTAATCGTTATATTAATCAGATTTATGCAACAGTTTACCTTACAACCGTATTACCGAAGCGATAAGAGTTATATACTAATAACAGCTAAATATATTACAAAGTCACTATTCACTCGCGCAAAGTTTCCGACCCGACTCACTCACTTAGATGCGGGCTTAGTGCACTTAATCGTTACATCGACGGTTAACACTCAGCGGTCGGTTCAGTCGGTGGAATCAGGCGGGTGATCGTCACCGACGTCAAGTGGATCGTGGACCTCCTCGGTTCCGTCCGACATATCGGAGGCGTCGGTTCTGTCGGTTCGTTCGCAGGACTCCATCGCGTCGTTGGTGACGTCATCAGTCACGTCGTTGGAATTCTCTGATGCTTTAGACCGTCCCTGCATACGACTCTGCATGTACTGCCGGTGCGCGTATTTGTTGAACCGCCGCTTCGCCATGAACAGCGTGGCGATGGTGCGAGGTGCGAGACGAACAGCGGCCGCTCGGGACGTGATCCCGCCGCGTCGGCAGTCCCCGCACGTGTAATCCATCACGTTCAAGTTGCTCACCGTTGGCCTAACGCAATCTGCGCGACAACAACAATTCAATATCAACAGTCCTCATCCATTAACCTTTTGGGCTCTACGCGTTTAATTGGCGAAAATAACTGCTATCAACTCACATATGCGTTTATTACAAGTCATCGTAACCTAAAGACACATACATCTGTTGATTTATTCTATCATATGCAGTTACTTTTTCGTAAATAATTATGTAATTTCCTTATAAATTTCCAAAATAACACTAACTATTTAATCCCGTGCAAAATGCATTATCATTTATTAGCGTTTACATAAAAAGTGTCCCCACGGACAATTAAGTCGGAGAGTATAGAGCCCAAAAGGTCGTCACGTCACTGAACTTGATTTAGGAAACCGTCTAATAAATATTTTATATTTAATTTACGCATCTTAAACCAAGCTCTCATATCTAGTCGATTAAAAATGCGTATATAGCACACACAATTGGTCATTTATATTCGTCCATTCGAGGACATTTCCTCCATTTGCGTTCCGAATAAATTTCAGCTATCGTCTAAAGGAGGCAGATATATGTGTATTTATACATCATGCGTTCACCCATACGTTTTCACTAACACATCTAATACAAAAAGGAAGCATCATTGCAATGTTTTTCAGGTTTATTATTTTTAACTGTTTCATAGCGTTACATATATTCCTGGTTTAAATTTTTTCAGTAGGTGCAGGATAATGGAATATGGCACAGTATCTATTTAAATATGATTGAATTGTGTACGTGGAGTGTTCAACAATGCCATTCTTTAAAGATATCAGCGTAGTAGGTAACCATGCGCGTTGTTGCATAACAAAAGAAGCAGAAGCGTCATATATATGAAGAAATATCTTTACTGGATACATATATTTAATATTAAAAACATTTCTTCATATTTTTCAAAAAGCAATAATATTAGAATGACCTATTTATAAAGTGACTTTTAACCAATAATTTATGTTCTCATCCCATCTCTTTCTTCACAAGACATTGAAAACAATGTTTCACCTATAAGAATAAATAGACTTTTAAAACACAATTTTTCAATTTTCAATTCGAATTTTTATTTATAATTAATATAATTTTTTCGTTGTATAAATACCTATATATCTATTTCAATATTACTTCTTTTGCTCGGTTTCTGGGATAAACATTAAGCATTTCTTATATTTAGTCTTTCACAATTTTCTTAGTAACGTAACTACAGTGTAAAAAAAGAGTCGAGTGAACTTTCAACGTGACATAAATGAGACGTCAATGTCACTTCATAAGCGGTCGATGAGAAATTTCAATGTAGACGGCGGTAGTGGGAGATGGTTGGTGTGGGGAGGGGGGGCAGAAGCGTTTGCGTACTACTGGGCACCGTACCGGATGACGTACCTTGATGCAGTTGCCTATCGCAGAGTTTACATATGACGAGCTGCATAGTCCCCTTAGGCCCGATGAAGGAGCGCTCGCACAGCGGGCAGTAGCGACCGATGCGATACGCCCTACGTACGCACACACACATACGGACCGTACGCGCACAAGCACCGGAACACAGAAACACGCCATTAGTATCAACACGTGAATACGCCGCTGCTTAATTCGACGCTTACGTTACTTTTTTATTACTTCTCTTCCATTGGCTCTTACATATACATAATAAAAAAACATACACATATACGTGTGTGATATTTGGCTTTAAAAAAAATATTATTTTATATAAAATCAAAACATGTTCACTTCCAATATCAATGAAAGTAAATAAAAATAAAAGTTAAAATAAAAAATAAATTTTTGTATATTTCTTGTGTATTAATAATAAATATATTTATGATTGTAATACATAAAGAGCCGGAAGCCAAGTAAAAAAATTTCTAGTTAGTATATGCACTGGAATTGATGTAATTCTATGCCCGTGTTAGTTGGTGTTTTTACACAAATGAAAACAAGTTAGTGGGAGAATCGCTGACCGATGATTGTTCCTTTTGATGGTATAATGGCAATTGAGGCAACATCACTAGCGATTTTCAAAGTACTAGTCTTTTATTTGCTTCAACTGCAATTATTTAAAAATGGAATGAAATTAGATTACCAATAGTAAAAATAAAAAAACAGTACAGGTGGTATAGCAACTTCTATTTATAACAATATTATGTGGCCACTTTACTGTTTTGCAAAGAAAACTATCTGCCGTAAAACAATATAAAATAGAACATTTAACATTTAACACTAAACAATTAAAAATAAACAAACAAGGCAGTCAGTCTTCCAAATTGAACTAGAAGTAACTTACATTTGAAAGGATGTGTAACATGCAACAATACACAGCCTAATTCTGCTAAATAACAACAATTGTGTATTTAATTTTGAATTTCACTAACAAATTGTAATGAAGAGGGCCCATTATCTGTTATTTCTTAGTAGAATTAGGCAGCCAACATCGTGTGCATATTAAGAATGCTGCTCTGGGTCATAGAAACAATACGCAGGGGCCAAAATGCTACAAGATAAAAGGTAAAAGCATATGTCAAGAGTGTAAAGGCAAACATTGGAAGAGAATGGCACGGCCGCTGTTACCACATTGCGAGCTTGGAATGACATGAGAACAGTTACCAGGGAACAAGACCAGGGTGTGTGCCGTAAGGAACAGTTAACTTGTCATCGTCGCTCATTACCGATATTACCGACATCCCCATCTTCCCCAAGTTCTTAATTTGGTTCCAATATTAGGTTTCATCCATTGTTTTTGAAATGTTAAATACATGACCTAATTCCATATAAAAACAGTTTTGGTGCCACAAAATTAATAACAAACCCCTAAAATATTATTTACATTAAAATAAAAATTGCTTTCATAAACATGTTCTAGACACTTCGTTCAAATTCAAAAACATGTATATTTTGACAAGCTGATTACTAATATTTGTAAGATTTTTTTGTAGACAGCACAATATATGTTTCGGACAATTATTGTTCCATTAATATAATTACAAACACGAGAACATAATATAAAATATACGAAATTTTTGCTAAGGAAATATGTAAAATATTAATAACTATATTATTTATTGAATAATTTATTTGAATCTTAAATATTTATTACAATTGTAACTCTACTAGTTTCATTTTTACTATAAAAGAACATCAATAGAGGTCCATTAAAACAGCATATATTTTTATTAGATGTACTTTTTTTTGTTTTCAGTTGATAAAAGGTGCATTACAAAGTTTTTTTTTAATTATCTGAATACCTTTTATGTGTTAAACATAAAATTTATATTAATTGATTATTAAAATTTAAACGTCGAGGAAATTGACAATTTACATTTCAAACAAAGTTTTTTGATAGGTCTTAGTTTTCCTGGTTAGGATAAATTTTTACTAAATGCATTTTTTAAAACTTGAATTGACGTTTGATATATTTTTAGATAAAAATAGTTACTACTCAGAGCTTTAAGTAAAACTAGCACTGAAACTGGTTTTGACCGTCACATTTACATTGATTTGTTTTTTGCGACCGGCCTAACGCTGTTATCCAAATGGAATTTGGTAGATTCCGCGGTTACTAGGCGGCAAAGTACAGAAAATGCTTAGCCTAAGAGGTATCATGTTAGATATTATAAGGACCCTTTTTCACCAGATTGGGAGGTTGTCGAGCTACATCACCGGACCCAACATGGAGTGTCTAAATTTAAGTTTTCCAACAAAGAACCCCTTCACTGGTCTATAATATCTGCTTAGCTCTTTTGTCGGAACACAAGAGCCGAAGACGGCCGAACCTCCACTTTGTAGATTGCCATTGTCTAGGCAGACAATAGGTATAATAACGTTTTTAGTCATTTATTTCAACTAGAAAAAACGCGTTCTAAGGAAAAGTAATATTCAACTCTAACCATTAATTATGTTGACTTTTTTTGAGAGATGTCTTTATTATTTTTAAAGTGTGTTATACAATTTTTATTTATACTAAAAATTAGTTCATGATTCTGTCCTAGACGTTTTTAATAAATATCCAAAGATGTATTTTGTTTCAAATCTCAAATTAATTCCTCTAGTGCTAATTATAACTAAATCTCGAACTTCAAACTCAAGAATCAATGTCAATATCATGGTTTTAACAAAAACATTATTTTTTTTTCTTTTCGCGAATGAACTTCCCCTACTATCTAATAGGCATATGTAAAATTGCGTTCGAGGCTCGGCCCGGACTGGTACATGCTACTATTTCACCGGGCGGTCGCAGAACATTTTGTAACGGTTGGTCAGGCCCTCCATGTAGATTATACTTAAACACTTCTTTATATTATACCGTAGAGAAAACGCTAACAAAAAACTGTTTCTATCTGACAATTACAATGGTTTAATTTTTTTTAATCCTGTCACACTGCTGCCCAAATGGCTTTCACCGGATTTGAAGGCCGCCGAGATATTCGACCGCTCGGGCGGACGCTCTATGGAATTAAATAGTTTTGTTGACGAAAGCAACAAAGGCACGCCGCGGTGAGAGGCGCGCGCGAAAAGGACGGCAACTGACCTGGCGCAGGGCGTGCAGAGTGAATGCGAGTAGAGTTTGTGTCCGCCGGGCCCGCGGCGCGTCTGATGGTGCCACTCAGCCGGGGCACCCGCGCAAGCTGCCCCGCTCGCGCCGCCCGGCGACCGCGCACCGCACGACTTGCAGACAGCGCACTCCGCGCAGTGCCACCGCCCTGGTACAAAATAATTTTCATTCATTAAATATCCCTATTAGTATTGCTGTCCACTACGGGAGCAATACTTTTGCGTAAAACGTTTGAAAACTCCATTTAGTTGGGCCTACCCACACCGCCTCGACCGAAGAACCTTAATAGGCCTCAACGATCGACAGTTCGAAGTGTGATGTGCTCCGCCCACTGCCACTTCAGATTAACCATTGCGGTTGATCGCTCTTTTTTGCGAGCTCCTCATTCCTGACATTCCACTTTGCATTCACAATCTGTATTGCTGAGAGAATATTTTGTTTTAAATTATTCTTGCGTGTTTGAACGTTGATCAATTCAGAACGCCAATTTGGACGCCATCAGTAATGTAACCGCTGCCATTGCTATAAAGTCCAAATTGCAAGTTGGTGAATTTTAATTATGTACTTGGAGAAAGAGATCAATCATTGAATCCAACTCAGCTAGACGCTGTTCAATATACTTTAGTGCCAAGATGTAACAAAACAGTAATGATTAATTGGCTTCATGGTTGTCTCACACTGTCTTCATTGTTCTCTGTGAGATCAAGTCAGGATCTAAGAAACGTAGTGCCGCGAATTACTAAACAAAGTTTTTGCAGTGAGCCGAGAGCCACTTGGGTCTTTAAGATTCTTATGCAAAGGCACTGAACGGCAAGCATGGTTGCATAGAACGTTTACCTACAAGATGAACAGACAAACTTTTTATAACACGTTGGAAGACATTGGTTACCGGTAGATTTCAGCCGATATTGAATGATGATGACTGTGGCTTGAATTTATAGATGTATATGTGACTGACCACTGGGCACTTGACGCAGGCCGACGCAGTAGATGTGAAAGCCGCGGTCGCAGAGGTCGCAGAACAACATCTTGTCGTCGTCCGCGGGCAGGTGGCAGCCGCAGCACGTCTTGCACTCCGCGCATTGCCAAGGGTACTCGCGGCACTTGCGGATCGTGTCGGGCCCGAGCTCGACACAACCCGGGTGCACTGGAACATTACATCATTTTCAAACATCCATTCATATTTATGTGGTGGGAACAGTTGTTGCAATTCCTCTATAGTATAACCTTAACCGACGTAATCGCGAACTAATTGAACTTCCCTTGCGGATTGAACGTCATTTTTAGCTGACTTCCATAAAGCAAAATTATTATTCTCACAAAGAATTCTAGTTTGGTGAACTTCCCCTAGGAATTCTTAGTCACTAATAAATAGATACACGCACGAAAAGGCTTAAAACTTATAAGCGAATAAATTGTCATAACTTTGTATTTGTAAAAATTGTATATTTTACAGTAAAAGTATAGATGTATATAAGTTTCCCTATATAAAGTGTATAAAGCATTAAATCCACCATTACACCGTAAAAGGCATGGTATTTATATAAAATCATTTAAATTAGGTTCAAATAAGATTCATAGCATAATCAAAGTAATAATATGTGCAATATCTATTAAATTTAATTAAAAACCAATACATTAAAATAATAGTTAAATAACTGTTTGACGACATATCTGTAAAATATCTAAAAAAAGTGTTAAAATAAAACATTAACATCAATATACTCACGTTTTGCATTACAATTGGAGCAAACGAGGAACCTCTCGTGAGTGTATTTGCGATTGGCCTCGAGCCGCAACTTACAGATGCGGCAAGTGTCCACTTCACCTTCCTGAGTATCTTCCTTCACTGTGCTTGGACCATCGGCTTGACTGATACGTTTCGTTTTTGTAAGCTTTTTACGCTGAAATATTTTTACTTATATCATTTACTAATATTTAGAACGTTTCCTGACAGTCGCGGTACTTATTATTGAGCTGTGGACAGTTTCACAGG
>DWIC01000955.1:0-10097 GCA_018248135.1 Battus belus | reverse complement strand
TTTAAAATAAAAATAGTGATCGTATGATCGTACGATATGAAATTAGCTCTGATAGAGGAATGGCAGAATATTCCACATCATCGCCTCCGAAACCTAGACCAACAATCTTCCGGAGGAAAGGCAGCAGCGTCCTATACGCACCATAATACTGCGACCCCCAACCCGCCCGTCAGGCTTGACGATTATGGTATATCATCCAATATCTCTGGGGGACGTATGTCTAGCAGTACTTACATAATTATACAAAATTTATATTTTTATTTCAGATTCTGGAACAAGTATCGCAGGTCGGCAAGCGCAACGTAAGACTTAACCTTTTAAAGTGGACAAACTACCTTGTTAAGGTCTTTGGATACAGACAGTTTGAAGACCAAATGGAAATCTGTGAGAGAAGGATACTTTCAGCAGTGGGCGTATGGCTCAAAAGATGATTATGGTAATGCAGTGAAGTTAAATGTTTAACTTAATTTGATTTAGTTCGATGAATATTATTTTTAACAAACTACACTTTAATATTTTTTAGTTGTTAGATCACTATGTCAGTCAGTCAGTCACCTTTGAGTAATATATATATAATGAACTAGATGTATCTCAATCACCCCGTTCTTATCCGTTATCTTAACCATTATTTATTCCAGCCTCCAGCTCTTTTTATCCGTGTTTATGCACCATAATTGTGGTAATTTGTACCAGTTCACATCACCGAGGTAATTTATTTTGTATTTTTAAAACAGAGGTCCATTTTGGTAGAGCATTTGCCTTTTCTGGTGGGATGAAGTGGGTCTTTATTCTGTTAATAACGATGGGGCTTCATAATTTAGGTCGTCCCTCAAATAAACAAAGACGAAAATGGTCAAGAGTCATTTAAAAACTAATTGAGGAGTTGGACAGTGGTTTCGATTCATTTTTGTATATTTTATGATACTAAAGTTGATAATATTAAGAACATTACATTAAATAAGAAATGGTTTGTTGTTTTCCAAAAAATAGTGCCTTTAATGCATAAATCGTGGCTTCCTCAAAGCAAAGGGATCGATCCAAGACGATGGGTCGGCCCACCGTAAATTCCGTGGTATAGCTGGACTCCATTCTGGCTCACAGGGCACAGGAGATTTACTTAAAACCTTTACAGGTATAAGTTCAAGGATAATCTCTCTTGAATTTGTGATCCGAGATCGGTCCAGGCCGTGGTGTATGTGATAGCTTGCTGTCCCGTATTTGTACGCCAACGGAGAAATTATGAAGTTAGATTAGAAATATAGACATAGACAGACTTAAATACAGAAAGTGGGCGACAAAAAGACGAGAGAATGTGTGAAGAACAAAAGAATAAACAAAATGTCCTCAACACGATAGGTGGTAAGAGAGGCACTCCAATAACGGGATTAAAAAAAATGTACGCATTATTGCATACTGTAAAACCATTGTGAGAAGCAGTGGACTTTTTACTTTATGGGGCTTTTTTACAGTCTTCAAATGCAACAACCGCTTCTACAGCATTCGGAAACAGTTTTCCAATTTGTCTGAATAATTACAAACCACCCGATTCAGAGTAGAAATAGACGACATGCTCAAAGGTTCCAACATCTACATACTGGAATACTTGCTTGAATCTCACAAGTTTAATGACAATTACTGTGATCGATTGAAAAGACCACTCACTCAAATTTTAGCGCTGTATATTGTCTATTCTTCGAAGGTTGGCCATTTCTTTCTTCTACCTTCAAATTTTAACAAGCTATACTACAGTTCTTTGTGTTATATGAAGACTGAAGGTTATTATAGTATATTGTAATTTTGTAGAAAAGATTTAAAAATTATGGCACGAAATTGTTTCTGACACGAATTCATTTTTAACCGACCATACGATACAAAAAAATAGTATAATAATCAGTCAACAATATACAGGATTTTCAACAGATTTTAAAAGAACAAAAGAAATTCTATTGTTTTGTTTGTCTATTTTTGTCAGAAATCGACGTGTTTGGTACCCTCGAACCTTTAAGTTGAAGGATAGGATAGGATATACGATTACGGAAAACTCAATTCGAAAAATTTGATTTGATTTCCATTTTCTGTCTGATAACCTTTCTAAAATTATTTTAAGTTAAGTGATGAGTGGTAGTGAAGCGGTAGAGGACTGACACTGACACTTCGTCTGAAATCGTAGTTTAACTATTCAAATAAATACAGTTTATTATTTATGGGAGACAAGCAATAAGTGTGTTGTAATAATATATATGCTTATGCGTGCGCTTCATAACATTATACATAGAACAAAAAGTAATTAATAGTGGAAAACAGAAGAAGCTCGAGGCCTCCCGGAGGATCTTCGGCACGGGCTCGCTACGTTCTTCTATGTTACCAAATTGTAAGGCCGCTGAGCTGTTAAATTGTTGTGGTGAGCACTCCATGGCGTAAATAGGTTTAAGGTCCCTCTCGATGGGACCTCGGTTTGAACTGTACTCATAGATAGTACCCGTTTAGCATTCCAATACAAGGGCGCACCTCTGGAAGATAGAGCGTACTATTTTTAATATGACAAATCAAAATTAATAAGACAATTTTTTTCAGAAGATGGGCTGCAGTGTCATCTATGTATGACTATGGTTTATCCCCCATAGATATTTGGGGACGACCTATTTCTTGCAGGGTTTATCGGCTGAAAAGTTCATAATGAACTCTCCGTGGAAGGGAAAGCCACTTACACGTAATTGGTGTTCACGGATTAGATACGCCTATTCAAGTGGCTGCACAAAGAAAAGAAACCTACGATGGAAGGAAACTTTAACCACGCCAGCAACAGAAGAGACGAAGAAAGAGTGTACCGAAGTCACACAGATACGCCACATAATATCACAGTGGCGCACATAACTAGTAGAGAGAGAAATTTAAATTTACTGACGAGGCTGTAACAGCCCCACGAGGCTAACAGCGCCGATATCTAACAGAAACTAGAGAAATCATAATGAATTGTATCAAATTAGATTATTCTGTCGTTATTTTCATTAAGTGGTGATGATGGATAAATTTCAAATGATAATAACATGAATGTAAACCTTGAAAATATTAATACAGGGAAATTAAAATATGGAACAAACATGTTTTCTCATGAATCGAAATTATGAAACAAAACATAGTCTTTCATCAAAAATTGTTTTTTTTTAATTCTGAGTTTTTTGTTAGACGCTCATTCGGAGACCTTTTACTACACGCTCGGACAAGGTACAAATATCTTACGTACTGATAACATCTTAATTTCTGACTAATGGTTGCACCCCGTTGAGTTAATATACCATTGTGTTATTTTAAAAACTTGCAGATGTTCCTTCAGAACCGGTTAGCTTAAAGGTGTCTTTGTTTGTTTACTAGTTCACAATGTACTTAATATGCAGATAATTGGAATTGATGACAGAAAGGTCGTTAAAGGCTGGAGATACGTATTCATCGTAACGTTGCAGGTGTGAAATATCGCATTCACTTATAACACATTGACACAGTCCAAATTTCAATTTAATATCTATCTATTAATGAGTTCAAATAATTTAAAATCATGACAGGGTCAGCAATGTACAGGATGGTTGGTAGTTGATGTTATAGATAAAAAAGTTCAAAATTGTGTAAGTATAGTTATAGTATGGTGTTGTAAATGAATGAATGGTGCAACCGAGGGACAAGACGCGGCGTTGGTAGGCCATCCTCTAGGAAGACCAGGCATCATGGCGATCTTTGGAGGCTTGCAGTGGGCGTCTATCGGTTGAAAAGAAGAAGAATGTACTCCATAACCAACAATCATGGATACAGAAATAATACATAACGCAACAAAAATATAGCATAAAAAGGCTTTTTCAAGATTCTGATTACTCGCAATTGGATAAAAAATAATTATTGTTTACTATCGCTGTAGACTCTGTACTTCCATAGGTTAATAATCTACAATAATGTACTAGAAAAAACAAAGCAATGTAACAGTTTTCATAGCAATAAGTTCATACAAGATGTATGTAATAAATGTAAAAAATTTAAAGGTTTTTATCACCAAATTTTATGGATCTTATCTCTGATTCGATCTCGTAATGAAACTCTGAGCTTGGAGACATCTCCATTCCAGAGAGCGGTCAATCTCTCTCTCTTGCATAGCATACCTATATAATGTTGTTTTTGCCTCCAGTCTATTTCAATGTTTATTAAATTTTGAGTTATTAGTTGGACCGGAAAGTAATGACGCTTTCTTATGTTAAATTAGTACGATTAAATTTTTTAGAAGTTTTTAATTCTTATCAACAATATACTCACCTCCATTATCGAGAACCTTTTGCCATCTAGTATACAAACTTTCATGCCGGAGCGGTAAAAATCAAATGGTTTTTCTATGATAAATGCGCAGAAACGACGTTACTTTCCGGTCCTACAAATATTAAAAAAATACAGTTCTGATGAGTTTCATTCTTCTCAGGTTTGTGACATTTTATTCGAATAGATGATACTTTCAATGTCAAAAAGAGATATAATCCATCGTATGTTTTTTTTATTGCCACCTGCATTCTAGTTTCATCACTGGGAAGGGACTTTATAATTTAAATTCAAATTTGGTAATATACTTGACATTTAAACCTAGAATAATGCTGAAAATACTTAACCGAATTAAAATAACATTAAACTAAGATTTTTCTTGACCTGGTGCAGTTTATTGTCATGTATACAATCGTGCGAAGTAGCTCGATACGGGCCGGTCTTTTCTTCTTGTCTCGTCTCTTCATCTTGTCGATCTTTGGGGGAGGCTTGTGTCTTGCAGTGGGTGTCTATCAGCTGAAAGAAGAAGTTTTTTTTTGATCGGATTGTCACTGCTACCGAGGTGGTATTTGCAGATTCCACGGGGTCGTGACGCAGAATGCGCTCAGCATAACCAATAAGACCTCTTTTAAATTATTAACGCCCGAGGATTCTCACGGGAGCCCCGGCAAGAGTCGTTACTTACTACTATTTTGACGGATTGGGAAAGAAGCTTAATTGCGTTATGTGGTATGTACTTTACCGGGCTACCTAAAAGAGGTAAGTGCGAAGGAAGATCGCGTGGTACCCCTGCATCACGCAGAGGGCGATCACCGTGGGGTTTCTAGTCAGTAAGAATCCCACATAATCCTGCCCTCCTGCTAGAGGCAGGGTATCTTGAAGTTCCGAAAGATTTTCGCAACGATACCGAAAAAAAAGGTGGTAAGTATTATGACATTAACAAATATCATACTATCTATTAAATAGAGTTTAATGTTTGAGTAATTAAAAATTTGGATTTTAGCGTTAATAAGTATAATTATAGTACCTGGGCCCGCACGAACTAGCAACGCATCTGCAGTTCGCTATGGCCGCGTTATTCACCGGCAGAGGAAGTCATAAATCAAACCTCCGACGCACGCTCTCATAAATCCAATAATATCATCCCGTTGGTCGGCACCCGAGCGATAATTTTCATGTAACTGGCTGGCGCTCAACGTGCCCGACTGAGATTATAGCGATCGTTAAACGCCCGACCTTTGAGGTTTGATAAGGGATTATCTATTACGATTACATCCATTTCCTCTATCGATCGTTGTTTGTCCGTGGACAAGCTTTTGAATTAACCAAAACAGTCAATGTACATGTATTTTTTTGTAACAGATTACAATCGTGTCTTGCTAAATCCGTTCGTGGTTTTAATTTAAATAGTCTTGACTTAATGAATAGTCCCTATAAAGATGTTTCAAGTTACTGAATAATAATTAAAGTTTTCATTAAACAAATAAATGTTATAAAACTTAAACGAAAATAAACTTTAATAATAGAAAAACAGTTCATTCTCATGTAATTTGTAATAACATACGTCCAGTACTAAATTGTACAAAATACAATGTAAATACAACAGTAAGTAATAAATAAACATAAATTTTCTATATGTGTGCGTGAATGTTTATGTGCGTGTCTCTGCATGGATGATTTTGTGTATGAATTATAACAAGTGTTTCCATCGTAATATTTTTCAAGAATCAATAGCTCTAAATATCCAGATTTGATATAATCAAGGCCGCAAGAAGCTGCTGACGGGCAGCGTGAGATTGGTAATAGTGGTCTTTAATGGAAACCCGTGTTTTGAAGGTGTCGTCTATTGGCTGACACGATTAAGTTGATGATACAAAAATGGATTCCGTACCTTTGGACAAGCTGATGAATTAAAAAAAGGTTTATAGCTTCTGCTTCCCGCAACACAAAACCGTAGATAGCACTAGACAGAAAAATTATAAGTGATCAGATGCACTACAATAAAGTTAATAAGGTAACCTATAGAAACGACGTACATCCCAGATATATCATATAGCGTGCAGAACAGAAGGCCGCCGAGGCCCAAGTTCTGGAGTGGAGAATATGAACCAATAAGCACAGAATGTGACGCTCACTTCCATGGTGGACTGCCAACCGATATTAGATCGTCGATAGATACTAGATACGGGCTTCTTACAAGTCCTATCGGAAATCTATGAGGAGGGCCTATGTAATCAACGACATGTATTTTTTTTAAATATGCACTGGCATCTGAACTCAGACTTGCCTGTATCTTATACACTAGGTAACACTATTGTTTTTAATCCGACAGTGTATAATGAATTAACCAACATGGACATTATAAAGATATCTCTCTTAGTGTTCGGTAAAGAGGCTTTTACGGGCAATATGCGTTTATCTACCAGCGGGTATCAGATTATTGGTTAAGGCCTACATTACATACATATTGTTATCTAGTATGCATTCAACTCTCGATATGGGAATGGCCTGTCGTTTCTGCACGTCTGGTGTCTGTAATATGCTATCCACTATCTCTAACGACCCCTTTTAAAGCGGCTGTGAAGATATTATCGATATTGGAAAGTACGTCGCGGTATTGGCGAAGTATAGATTCTCTTTTCGGATTGTTACTTAGGTATTACATGTTAAATTACTTATACAGTGTCTTAAACACATTTATGAGGAAACTCATCTGAATAGCCCACTAAGTTTCGGCATCGGTCCAGGTCTTCAGCTGTGTGTATTGCTTCGATTACTATTGATAGTAGGTTAGACATCATCTGACCAGGGCATTTGAAGGCGGCCTTGTATTCGTCCACCCATTTCTATTTATTGATCATTCATCTATTTTTTTAACAAAAAATTTCTTAGTAGAGTAAACTATTTCCGTGCCATTAGTGGCCACAAAGGACTTAGGGCATGTCATTTTACACTTTAAATTGGGGGCTCCATCAGAATGTCTAAAACCAGAATCACTTGATCAGAAATTTTTCTTCTCGCAACATCATAAAGATTAACGAGGCCTTGAAGTTTGTTCATCCTCAAGCTGGATCTTATTGACTTCGTCGGAGGACGCTGATTGCAGGTCGGTTCTAGTAAGTTCTTTTGGAAATTAATGAAAGAGGTATATGTCCACAAAGGAAGTCATATAGGTTATTGGATAATGAAAGGTCCATGATAAAATTTTAATTACATCAAATTTGGAGAAGTTGTAAATAAAAAGTAACACCGTTAATTCTTAAGGAAAAACGTAAGTAACACAGAAGATAATTGTTCTATTTTTTGTTCAAGCTACTTAACCTCACAAATACGCTAAGCAACTTGCTTTGTTTAACGCAACATTACTAATAAAATTTCGTGTAACTAGAAAATTAAAGTTGGGTTAATAAAATATTCAAAGAGCTGTTTCGAAGGCAATTGCGCCGCGGCCCGCTATTGGAGGCGGTGGAAATAATATGCCATGTTTACAGCACATTAATAAAGCCGGGGCCCGGCATAATTCATAGTGAAATATATTTCGCGATGAATTATGTCGGGCCTTAGTAAATTATTTCTTGAACTACCCTCACCTAGTTAACGCTCCGGTGTTTAAAGCCGGCTGAGCGATTTGCTAAAGTTTTCGTATAATTGTTTGGTATCTCGGATTTCAGGGTTGTCAATTACGGAGTTTTAAGAACTCAAAAAATAAATCAAATGTTAGTATAATGCCTGCCGATTTTATTAATTTGCGTGTAAAATTTTAAAGGCGGCGCATGCTTTTGAACATACCGTATTTCAGAGCGATCACTTTACATAGGTTGTTTAGAATCAGAAAATATTAAAGTTTCTTCACCTACAACATCACAATATGCTCGAAAATTAATAAGCATAATAAAACTTATTTTGTATGATTTTCACAGGTCTTTTAAATTACTTTATATACCTAAGACTTTAGCTTCCAGCTATGCTAGAATTGAAAAATTCCAAGTAAAGACAAATAATTATTTAACAAAGCAGTAGGAAGTAAAATAATGTTAGGGGTGTCGTCGTTTCAACCTGTAGACCTGCCTCAAATATATCTATGGGGGGATATATCATAACCACCACGATTGGTAGACGGGTTGGTGACCACAGTGTGGGATTATAGTTCGCGGAGAATGCTATTGTCTATCCTCTGGCAATTTGTTTTAGAGTAATTCTATATAATTGTACAAATAATTAATTATTTACGATTGCATCGAGGGAGTTGAACCCGTTACCTATGATCGCAAGTCTCTATCTTGGCGGACAAGGAAAATGAAAAAGTCACTTTTACGAAATCTGTACTTGTAATTTTTTTTTACTTTATTCTGAAATTTGTCATTATCTGTGTCAGTTTTTGAATTTCGTATGTTAGTAAGAAATTGAATTTTCAAGAAATTGAAATTGAGTAAAGATATTCGTTTCAACGCTACATTTCGTTTATAAAATTTTCAACTAATTTGACTATTTTTGTGCCAATATATATTTTAATCTAAAATGACAATGTATAATCTGTGAATTGACAAACGGCTAATGTTAGCATTGTAATGGAATGATAACAAAAGAATCGTGTATCCCGAAGAGTTGACCCGCCAAAAGAGAATGTTATGAAATCCACTTCGAGCCGAGCCATAAGTCAGAAATGAATTGAAATTTCATACGCGAGGCTGCGTCTGTTGAAGATATTAAAATCTAGCCGCTAACAAAAGAACGCGCGCAGCAATGACGGCACAATAAAAAAGATTCACAGGACGCAAACAAAAGCCGGCACAAGTTGCCGCATAAAGAGCTAAATTATTGCACTCTCAGCGCTACATTTACGCGGAGCATATTTCAAAAGTTTCCGCGTATTAAGCAAAACATTTATTTTGGCAGCGACTTGGCTATTACGAACTCTTGTCCCAGCGGGGCTGCCAGTTTTGTGACGCGTAAGTATAAAGACCCTAATAACTTAATATTACTATTGAAACAGCTAAGGTCGCGGGCTGATGCTTGACGTACACCGTATTTCTTTGAATATAAGCTCTAAACTTTACTACATAACCATACGATCTATCAATTGAAACATTACACCTAAAACCTGTCAGGGTTAGTTGTCGCTTCTTCTTTGATCACGATGCCTTTGGTACCCTCGTAACTTTGAGTTGAAGTTGAGTAAGTTCCTCGTAAATTTGAACAATACCTAGCGAAGTATACTACTGATGTAAAGGATTGGGAGGCCGCAGAGGGCTCCCACTAGGGACCCTGGATTAGGTCTGTCACTCTTCAATGATACCTCATTAACATTCCGACAAAAAGGCGCCCGAGAGGGCCGTACCTCGGCTTATATCGTTACAATATTTAGTATCGTTGAACAAAGGAAGTCATTGAATAAACTTAATTATGTTTAATGATTATGTTTCGACTTACACTCTTCTTAGACTTCTTCTCCTTCTTAGATCTTCAAAAATGTCGTTGATATAAAAACTCAAATGACGTACAAATATAGTCTCTGTTATCCTATGTGAACTAGATTTTAAATAGTACATATGATAAAAAATTAATAGAAGTGTTATATTTAAAATTTCCTAATACCATTATTTCACAGATTAAAATAAACATAAAGAGAGATTACACGAGTTAGTTAATTCCACAAATGATATTCGAATTCTATATTGCTACCTCCTTTGACTTGTACCTTAGAATTATGAATTTTATCTCCTTCAATTCACGACGAAAACAATGCAATTCTGTTTTATAACTTAAGATTTTGGTAAATAAATTTACGGCTATGTGTAGTATGT
>DWIC01000954.1:0-10098 GCA_018248135.1 Battus belus | reverse complement strand
TCATTATCATGATCATTATTATCCACAGGCCTTTCACAGCTACTTCAAAGATTTACAATAGAACCAGTCTGGTCTGTTTCTATTTGATATTACGCTGATAGCCTTATGGGCTGTAACAGCTTCATCGGAGAGAGTTAGCGAACAGGAGGTCCGCAAACTGTTAAAAAACAAAAAAACGGTTATTGCACCAGTTCACCAATGAACGTCATCTATCGCCTATATACCCCCACGCTTTTCCTAACACTATGGACAGGCTAGGTACTAACCCTGCTGCCAGAACCCGATCTTAGATCCTCGCCAATCTTCGCCGCTTTTGTGGGAGCACGGATCATTGTCTTTTGTTTAAGGGACTCGTCACAGCGTAAAAACTGAGTTGAGGACCTGCCTTTACCTTTTCGATAATGTAATATGTAATTATATTGTTTCTGGCGGTAATTTTTTTTATTTTTCCTACTCCCCGTCTGTCAGTGGGTGGTTTATGGTTCCTGGCAGCCCAGTCTTCAAATTGTATTAAAACTAATATTTCTTTATTACTTAATACTAAAGTAATAAGGCTTGGGTCTTACGCTAAGCTTACGGGCAAAAAGTGCCGGTCCTGATCTTAATTTAGGGCAATAGGGCCAAATAAATATTGCTATGCTATGTTCTATGGGAGAGGTCAAAAATACTCGCCACCGTCTGGTGGTGCTGGATATCAGTAAATTATCGAGAAAAATGTTTTCGATCGTGTTCTGAATTTTTTTTCTTTATAGGTATACCAAGTTGATATACGTATATGGCTATAAAGAATTTTGGGTTGGTGCCCTTGCGAAAGTATAGTCAGATTCGCTTGAGTCTTTGTTGATATACCCACGTCCGAGAATATTAAGTCTTTAATAGCTGATATATAGATGCGGTTCCACCGGTGTACTCCCGGCTGCTTCCTCTACAGGCCCCAAGGCCTGGTTGGAGTCCAGGAGCCCTGGATCATGGACCACGTGGTGCAGTTGTCCGTGTTTTTTATCTACAACTCCCAGGCCCTCAGCCCAGGGTTTCCGGTGAGTGGCCCGGAAGATAGGGGCTCCTGGTACTGCACTCTGTTTAATTGGCACTTTTCGACAGTTTTTATCGCCACAATGATACGTGTGTGCGTGCGTACTGCTCGGGAGCGGAAGACTCAAAGGTTCTCTTTGGCCTATACCTAGGTTGACCGTAGACCGGACAACGGAGCTATCTTTAGTAGACCTGTGCCTTGCAGTGGCCGTCTATCGGCTGACATGATAATGAAAATAAAATTTACTAAATTAATTATGAATAATGCAGCGATTAAAATTATGTGAACGCAGTACATTGCTTGTAACCCTTTTACCGCCCGAAATTTAACTATAAAGAAATTCAGCTGGTAAATAAGTAAGTAGTTTATAGGTAATGTCGTTTGTGATAATGTAATCCATTAGTGTGGTAATAATACAATATTCCAGTAAACCGTAAGTGCTTCAGCGCCTGCAGCTTTTCATGGCTTTTAATTTAATTAAGCTATATAGATTCCAGAGAAATAAATAGCGGTGCTACGGAAAATCTTGTTAATCCTTAAAGGAAAAGCGTCAGCAACTTTTTGAGGAAAAATAAATGCGTTTATGAATCGCTCTGATCGTTTAGTCGTAAATGGCTTGCCGTATTCCATAAAAGAGATATAATTTTTATTAAATAAAATTTATTAAATAAAAAGTCTGTACACAACCACTAAAAGTAATAATAATAGCCTATTGCCTATCGGGTTTTTAACATATATATTGTATTTCAGTTTCACTGGATTGAAATCAAGAAATTTTATTGCTTTATTTTGAATTTTAAAAACTGCTCACCTGAGGAAAATGAGACGTTTTGACACGACGCGACATTGATTGAAAAGGGAAACATTTGAAATTCAAATTAGGTCGGACGTTTGTCTATATTAATCATTTATATAATAGATGTGGTATCGTAATGGTTAATTAATGTAACCTACGACTGTCGGAGCTGTTATGAGACCCAACAGGCGTATACTTTGATGTGAATTAATAAATAAACAATTTACGAACAATTAACAAGACCGAATAAAGAAATCTTGGATTAGATATGCGATATATATGGTGCGATGAATTTAAAAACAAAGTAATATTCCTCAAATCACACTAAAATTGCACGGTAAAATATCGTCCGTTAACACCATTCCAAAAGATACATGTTTATCAATTTCTAGAACCATAACCTAACGTAAATCTCTACTCGGAAATACAGAGTGGTTTTTAGTAGGTGCAAAGGATTTAAAGGAATGATGGTACAGTGCATTTGCTGTAATAATAAAAAGCGCAATGATCATAGAGCGTGCATTAGTAAAATTCGGATTAATACATTTTATAATTAATTATTGTTTAACACATGTCTTTGCCAACTCAGTGCTACCTGTAGAACCTGTATAGAAGTGTTTAACTAAACGTATTCAATTAATAAAAAATAATATAATCTATTTCAGAAGGATTACATTTTTTTCTGAGATATGACCTCTACATAACCTTTAAATCTTTGATTATTAATCGACCGATCACCTGTATATATAGCAAGTACCAAAACCATGATTATTTTACAATAACAAAATAGTATGAAGAATAGGTTAAAAGTTTAATAATTAACGAAGCGAGATATTATTCTATTTGCATAAATCTTACAAGGGTCTACCAGAGTAAATTTGTTGTTCGAAACCTTAATTTCTGAAGTTTAATTGCAGGTAATTTTAAATTTGCTAGGCATCAACGACAAGGTGTCATTTTTATTGCAGGATACTTTAAATTACTTAATTTTGAAATACTGATATCTTGTTATTTTTATAAAATCAGTATAGAACGCAATATCAACAATATTGAACAATTTTTTTTCTTTATAACTGATTAGTTCTGGAATTAGATACTAATGAGATTGCTTTTAATGATATTCCTTAGCTTAATTTGAAAAAAACTCAATACAAACAACCGTTATTTGACCTTATTTCATGTTATTTTAATCGTTCTCATTCCAACTTAACGTTATTTTTAATGACTTTTATGTGAATTAATATATTTTTTATGTAGTAACATCTCGAAAAGGTTAACAAGAACAATAGTAGTGTTAATTTTTATCATCGTAGGTCACCGGTTTCCGATACATTCATGTATGTTATATCATCAATGATTACCAGCAATCAATGTACGAAGAATTTGTAAAGAAGTCAGGGATTATAATTAAATAAGTTGCGGGATGTTAGGATAATAAAACTCTCTCTGAACAAAAGAAAACTTTGTGACGTAACAGTTGAAAAAAAAGAAGGCAGATAATGAAGAAGAATAATGAATATTACGTTACGATATTTGTTTTTTCCTTTTTGAAAAATTTTCTGATTTTGCATTAAGTGTAAGTTTTTGTAATTATTAGTTAATTTTGATAATTACTTTAACAAATACCTTGAATTGTCGTTTAAAAAGTTTTATGCTAATCTATTTTATTTCACCTGACAGACTGACAAACTCATTCTCTTATCTACATTCACGCAGAAACCGATTGGAGTGCTTACGTAGAGCAACGACCAGTTAATCGCTACTCAATTCCTAAGTACGCTCGTTATTTCCTCTTATCGTGTTCAATACGACGACAGCAACTTGGGTAATGCTTACGAATAATATTTTAATATTATTGACATCAAACAGCGAATTTGTGTCGTCGTATAACCCAATAACCGACGTGACAACGACTGCGATATTAAAGGGGTTGAAAGCCTTGAGTAAAGTCACAAGGTTTTTTCATCAATAAAGGCAATTTAAACGAAAATACCAAGAAATCTTTAAGGTAAAATTATATTATGTTATGAGATAGCTACTGGCATCTTACTGCGACGGGAAGTTCTGAGAAGACATACTACATAGATGACATAGATGATGATCTGAGAAGACATACATATAGACATGAAGAGAATACCCTTTCGCGCTATAAAAACTTTCACAGTTGCAATTTGCTTTTTTTTAATATTTATGATGTACGTCGACTACTTCATAAATGCACAATCGACAAGCACATTATGACATTGAAATAAAAATATGAATAAACGCAATAATTTCGTAATTGTTTAAAAATATAATTTAGAAGTTTGCGTAACAAGCAAAATTGTTTTTCACAAGTTAAGCAAGTTAATTTGCCATTTCTTCGTCCTGCCGAATCATCGTGACCCTGGAATATACATTTTAAACCTCTTTTTTAAACGTAGTCAGAAGGGAGGTGGATTTTAAATGTATTTATAAACAGCCAGTTTCACGGCTGCTTGCATCACACCAAGACTACCGCGGCGGTTCTTATGGATCGGATCGAATCTCGATACGTCATATATCTACTGCATTACATTTCTGCCGCCCGGAGGGAACGAAAATGGGGTGCGAGCTTGTTGGAGTAATATAAAACCTTTTTTCATTATGAATTTGTTATTCGTTTTTGAAGCAAAAAAATTATAACATTGCTAGTAATAAAATAAAATTTAAATTTTATTAATATATCAATTAGGATCGTATTCGTTTATATTATATAATATATGTTCGCTACGAGATAGCTTCTACATGTGCTTTTTTAGACGATAGACGCACAGTGCAAGACAAAGCTTCCCTCAAATATCACCCCAATGACTTCGTTGCCCTCATCACGCCACTGCTTGAGACCTTGAATAGTTGTCAGTCGGGCTTACTCACGTCACGTCTACAGGCTTATGGTAGCTACTCGAGCACCTTTGGACCCTTTCGGCGATCGTTTCACGAGCGATGTTCCTCGTAAACAATCATTGCAGACGAGCAAGTCTTCGATCTACATCTGTAAATGGTTATTCTGTTCTTAATGAGATAGCTACAAGGGCCGAATTTGGTATCAGCATCTCACTCATATTTTGGAGATTTTAAATTAAAAGAAAGTTAAAAGAAAACACTGATCTTGGAGATATCATTAAGAAAACCTTTTTTTTTACTTTCACAAAATTGTAGTATTATAAGTCAGTCTCTTAATCTCTGCTCGAGTCTCTCACTTGGGATGATTTACATTTTTATAAATTTTTCTTCTGTCTGTGAGATAAACAATGGGAGTAAATTGTGACGAATGCAGACCGACACAATAGAAGTTGTTTTTTACCCTCTCATTTTATTACTTATATAAAATGGATTGAATGCACTGCAATAAAACACTATGAAAAATAAGACTTAGCTCGCGTTAAATAAATATTTTTCTTTGCGAACGAAGAAATCATATAAAGTGCCATTTTATTTACTGCTTACATTTTAAAGTATTCTTTACAATTCTGTTTAGCCAGTGTAATTATATCTTGATTTAAAAATATATATAAATCTAGTAAATTAAATTTCTTTTAATCAACGTAAACTAGATAACGTGATGATGATGATGATGAAAAAATACGGATTTCATAATAGTTTTTAGTCTTTTACGCATGGTTGTTACGTTTCATGTACATTGTCTTGTACATATGTGAGTGTTATGTATGACCAACAGTAGATCAATTTTACAGAAAATTAGAAAACAGCGTCCAAAATTTTCACAATCTCTTTTTACTTTTTGTCGTTCTATTGCATTAATAAAATAGATAGATCGAAACATAATATTGATAACGTCGCATATCATATGAGTTTTAATTTGTAGTTGTTTTAGGCGTAAAAATATATACTTTTTATTTGTTGAATTGTACCACCCGCGTGCAAAAGTCCGAGAATTCTAGCAATGCGGTTGCTAATCCCACTCGCAAGCCGGGCGATTATGATAAATCCGCATCAGACTTTTCTCCCAGCGCCCGTATTCGATTATATGGGCCCGGCTTAATTGTAATTTTTGTTGATGCAGACGCACACAATTTGAATTTAATTTATTTTTCTATTTTTTTTTAAATGCCCTGATTTTATTCAATTACATTTTGATACACACTACAAAAGTTATATTTTTAGGTTACGGCAACTGAGGAGATGTGGGCAAGTCCTACGCATAAGTGACCATAATCTACGTAAGCCTGTCTCTACTCTGAAGATAAACGAAAACGTAGTCAGCTTCTTAAGTATGAGTTTGAAAGACATCTGAATTATCGATCTTGAACATGGGCACTAGGCAAGCTCGTCTCCCTGTTAATCATAGGTTCCAAGACTTTTGTTCTCAAAGAGCTTTGCCTAGAACTTCATTTCCTGCATTTTGTTAACTTTTTGCTTTACCCCTTGCAGCTTCATTTAAACAGCTCTATTATATCAGATACAGATCGATTCCAACCGGTCCCATTCCCATTCCATGTTGCCCATGATGCCGCAGTTCAACATCATGCGCCGGCTCCAGCCCGGCATGTTGGTGCCGGGCGGGGTAATTCCGATGGGCATGTTCGGCGGTGTGACCGGCTTGCTGCCGCGCACCGGAGCACCGGCTGCCGGTAGCCGGAGCGCGTGCGGGCCAGGCGCGCTCACGGGACACCGTACGTCCAAGGTAAGACGAGGACGCACGCCGGGGGGGACGGGGGACAGGTGACGCGCTGGTGTCGCCCGGCGTGCCGCGGCTGGGCCGGCAGTTCCCTGCGGCTCGCAGGCGACGTGGCCCCGGGGCCTGGGCAGTCACAACTCGCGTTGTTGGATTGGCGGCCCCCTGTCCCCCGCCCGCCGAGCTGCGGGTCGTCGGTAGTGTACTGTTTTAAATCCAGGTGTTCAAATGTGTGTAAGAATAACGATCGTACGTTAATTTATCTGCCTTGAAAAAATAATTTTTCTTAATTTCACGTGAAGTTGTGACGTTTGCCTATCTTGTAGAATTTTGACATTTTACTCAATAAATGCTATCGATTGAATGCTCGCTTTTTATTTGTTACCCCCGTTGTCTAATTTTGGAAAGCCGCATCACCCTCCGCAGCGCACCGGCGACAACAACGACTGCAACTGCAACCTGTTTAATATTGCCATGCTAATGTATCTGTATTTACTGTGCCTGTCGGCTGTATGTCGGTAAACATTACTCTCCTGTTGCAATTATTAAGTATATTGTCATGCATGTCTGTATAGCAGCCCTTCCAGCACGCCCACACCGACACCAACACCCACACCGACAGTACGTCTATTGGCCGGCTATCCAAAATTAGATCGCACGCCGTCGTCTGTCCCGGGGAGTGTTGCAATAAAAACGCATTTTTAATAAAGCCATATATTGAATTTAGTCACGTTCGAATACATACATACAACACATTTCATTTGTCATTGATCATCCAACGAGTCGACACGTGCATGGATAACGTAGTTGTTATATATTATAGCAAGAGTACATGGGGCTGGTGCTGACAACTACATGTTACGGGGATTGTATAACCATCGCTAACCATACATCACTAATACATCCCATCCTAGGCTAGTATCACCGCGAGACAAATACCTGGAAATAACTGACAAATGTAATAATAATAAAGTCTATCAAATCACAAACCGACTCCCTTAAACTTACAGCTACTGTAAATGACGTCACAAGTAACGGAGCTAGCATACACTAATATAATTATACAATCAAGTCGAAATCCTTGCCTAGAGGACACAGTGGTCCAAAGAAACGCTGGTATGTACTTACTCCTTTGTTTAGGCTACATTTATATTACGTTGTAAAAACTACAAAATTTGAGCTTCCCGAAGATCACATGTACCTGAATAACTACAATGTATTAATGTATAAGATATCGCCAGTAGAAAATGTGAAAACTAGAAAATACTTATTCAAAGATATGTAACTTTAATTTAATTGCAAAAGGATAAATCACAACTGTAGACGCGGTTATTGATTTTGTACGTTTCTGTATACACAACGCAGATGTAAAAATTTTAAATCTAAAACTACCCACATAACTAGTAACAGATAAACACGAGTTCATATGGCACCGCTATACATTATTTTTAGGCACTAACAATACGAATGTTACCTTGAAGTATTTAGTTATCTAATCATAATACATACGTGTCCGAATATAAAAATCTAAAACACTTACTACAGAAAAATTAATTAGATTGTTCAAGACTATTTTTATGTATCTTTGCGGTAACACTACGATAATAAACGAAGACTATCGCATCTCACTTGCATTTCGTGTTTATTAAACTGGATGTCTTTGCCCGAGTTGTGGCTGATTTTGATTGGTCGTTAACTTTCGTCATTGCGTATTCAGGGAATCCCCGTAAACGACCTAACGAGATGCATTTGGGGTATTCCCGTAGACAGCCTGACATTTGAAAAGTATGGCATTGGGACTCTATTTACGAGTGTTATTCAAAAATAATCCACGAGGGAGCTCTACTCGTTATTGAAAACCGGTAATATCCCGCGCGCCTTTCGTCATCGAAATGTATAGAAATTTAGTTTCGACTCGTTCACAAGGTTGATGTTATAATATTTCATATGCATCAAACGTAAAATTTCATTTAAAAATATGACCTGAAAATTTTGTTGCCGGGTCTTAGCCGATTAGCAATCAGAGCCCGTGGTAGCTTTACTTCTGACGTTAAAATAATTGAGGGTAGCGACCAATCAAAGTCTGCCTCTAGTCGTCGAGGCGATCGGGCGACGGGGTCACGTTTCGGAAAAGGTCGAGTGAAGGTGACAGAGAGCGCGCGAGGTCGGGACATGGAGTGTTAGCGCGTGTCATGCTCTCGAAGCGTTCGCGCATCGCTGCCACGTGGCCCGCCATTACACTGCGTCGGTCGTCCGCGGCCTCCGCTTCCGACACCAGCGACACTTCCGACGACGCCGTGTAGTACATCTCGCTCACCACATCACTGATCACTTCGCTGACCATTTCGCTAGCAGGCTCACAAAGCACCATCTCACTCTCAGTTGCCGAAGGATCGCTCCACTGCTCTGCTACGAACGTCTCCACTTTCCTAACATCCACCTCCTCGGGACTAACCAACTCTTCGTTCACATCACTAGTCTCGACCGCCTCCTCGGTGCAGGCGACGTCCGTACAATCTTCGTATTCTGTCTCCTCGTATCCGGAAGTCTTCATGGTCTCGCATAGTCTATTAATGGCGTCCACCACATCGCGGAGGTCACTGACGTCCTCCGTGGGCATGGTCACCTGCTCAATGGGCAGGAGATCGGAGTCGGTTTGTTCCTTGTCGGCGGCGATGGTGCTAGCGGGACACAGCAGCGCATGTGCGACAGACAGCAGCGCATGCGCGGGGTGTGACTCCGGTACGAGGTGCGCCGTGGAAGCGGACCGCGCGGGGGCTGTCGCCCCCCTTGCTCGCTAGCAGGCGCTCGAGGTCCCCGTCCAGCCCTCTAGGGGCACTTGCAGGGGCGGCGGCGGCGCCTGCGCTTTGTTCGCTGTCACACACGTAGTCAATGGGTCAGTACAAAACATAACATAAAATTGCAATTAGTGGATTAATGCGCTTTCGATACTCTAAATTCATTCCATTGCTAACAGTAGTACAATAATTTTGGTAAATTTACTACTTCATCAGTTTTATTAATATTGGTTTGTTAAAATTGTAGGGTTGTTCCGAAATAAGGCTTTAAGTATTTAGTTAGCGCTTTATGTAATGCTTTTCAGCGGCATGCACAACGTGCTTATGATAAAAACGAAGCCATGCAACCCACTCGTATATTGTAATAGATGCGTAGCAAAGGTTAGTTAATACACAACATGTTTTAGTGCGTAACATCCAGTGATTGGAATAAGCGAACACGCTACTACTTGCACCTCCAACATAAATTGCATACTTTTCTTAAATTGTATCGGAAAACAATAGATAAGAACATATCAACTGTATATTTAATTACTTCAGAATTGTAGATCTCTCAGGCATGACCATATAAGTAAACTTAAGGATCATTTTTTCGCAAATAGCTTCACTTATTCAAATCACTGTAAATAACATTGTTAGTCTACGACACATTAAATAATGAACAAAGGTCACACTTACCCGCGACCGCGGTAACCGCACATGCCGTGTCGAACACGATTCGCCGACACATATATAGCAACACATAGCGACATAAACGAACCTCCCGAATAGAATTACTAAAACGAGACCAATTTCCTCATGCTGGGGGGGGGGG
>DWIC01000953.1:0-10099 GCA_018248135.1 Battus belus | reverse complement strand
GGCTAGTGGCGCGCGTGCGTTCCCGCCGGGTAATAACCCTCGGTCTTAGTTGTAATCGTCGGCAATAAATAAGTACATCTAATCGCGGACGGGGGATTAGGCTGCATCCCAACAGGCCCATGTTTAATGTCTCCCTAATTCAGACCCCTCGAAGCCCTAATGAAGCTCCGGCGCTTCCAACTTGCCTCTATAATTAAGCTCGGCGTACGTAATTGAAAGGGACCGTTTTTGATATTTGAACGTCGCGTCGTCAAAGGAAAGATTACGCGGGTGAATATTGGCCGTCGATTCATTCGGTTCATGTTCTTTGATGGGAGACGCGTTGCTTTTGTTTTCATTAATGCGATGTGAATTTATTCATACGTATTTTGTTAATATACATATATAAATGGAATTCGTTTTACTCGAAAATTTAATTTTACGAAGGTGACTTCACGTATTCGACAAAAAAGCTAAGTTACGTTCTAATAAAATTTATGTGCTTTTCAGTGAAATCATTTTTGCCTTATGTTTAAATCAAGCGTGACATGTTTCATGCACGACTGTATAACATACTGTTCTAAGATAATTAATGAACAGTATAATACAATAATAAACCCATTTTAGTAAATTTTTCCAAGCGATTGATTTCGTTGAAACTTTTGTCAAAACTTTTGTTAAAACTTTTGTCAAAACTTTTGTCAAAATTTCATGAATGTAAAATAAATTACATATTATTAATACTTGTTACAATGTTTTTACATTCAAGGGGTAAAATCACCTTCTTTTATTTGTTTTATGATGAGTCTTCATCAACATGTTTAAACCAAAAACCATTATTAAAAGAACTATGGGTTATTAAACCACAACACGTAACATTCTTTCTAATGAAAAAATTAAATGAAATTGATTATAACAATAAAAGTAATCTTTAAACATATTGACTGAGCAATGTCAAACACTTTGTTGTCGGAGATGGAAACTGCTCTTTGTGACAGTGAATTTATCGTCTTCATTGCAGTATTAGGATGTCCACTGATGAACATTGACATCTCACGTACATTTCCAATAAGACCAGTTGGAAAAGGCCTGCATCTAGTGTAAGGCAACTGGCAACACATTGCTTAAAGACCTTTGTCTTCGGGAAATGCGGTATCTTGGACGAGGTGCTTCGGAGCTTCCCAAACGCTGTCCATCCGGGTTGGAATCCATGAATGATCTCTTTTACGAAGTTAGACACATCAAGATGGACAATCTGTCCCGGGTCTATGTAGTCGCCAACGACATCTCATTATTACTGTAACTATTACAAATAAAACTTGTAGCCAAACTGTAGTGGTTATTTTTAGGAAGCATTCAATATTCAAGCAGAAACAAAGAAACAAAATCAAAAGTGATAATATTAAACGAGGAAATGTAGAGTAAAGGGTGAATGAATTCGAAATGTGCTCGTGGAATGTGTATTTGATTTCCGCCTACTGCCGCGACTTGTTAATTAGTCCTACATAAAGTAAATACAAATAGGTGACGTCACAAAGTTTTAATTAAAGGAAAATTGTACGTTTGTATAAAGTTTGAATAGCAGAGCTGCTCTAAGACGGCGTGACGCGTGACGCGTGACGCCCCACCTGCCGGCCGCGTAATTAATTCCCGACTTCGGGACGGCGAGTATGAATTGTGCTAACACGAAAAACATTCGCTCCTCACCGGAACAAGAAACGGAAACTTGTATGACGTGAATATTTTAAATTATATGTGTCTCATTCGAAAATGGAACGTGCGCTGCTAAAAATAAAGCACAAAATTTAAATCACAGTCGAGCACCGCGGCCGGCAACGACGTCATACGACTATAATTTACTGGTAACCGACGGAGTTTCACGACTGCTATTGTGGGAGGTGACGTCGTGTTGCTGAGTCCAATGTAGTTTTTTGTACTGTAGTGTTATGTTGTCGTCAAAATATGCTTGCAGTTCAAACATGCGGTTACCCACAATTATCTACAAATGTCAGTTTTTTATTATTTTGTTACATTTTTAATTGTAAGACAGGGGTGTAAATAATAATAACAACTATCACAATTTTGTTAGCAGATCGACGTCTTTTACAAGGTACAGGCGTCTCTCAAAGATCACCAGCGACTTCCCGTGACCTTGATAGGTCCCCCACCTATCCAAGCTGTATATTGCGGCTGGGAGTTTCCAATCAAGAATCTTTTGTTCCCCGGCTGTCGATCACACTGCCATTTCAGACAATTTCATTCTCCTAGGTACGACCGTGACATTAATCTGATCATTTTAGCGATATTTTTATATTTCCATAAAAAATTATAACAAGTGTACTGTTCCAGCCAGCCCGAGTGTTTTAAGACAAATTAATCCAACCAAGCTAATCTAAGTTGGTTACCAGTGAGAACTGCAATAAAATCTAAGTTACATGCACGCACATAGTCATTACTTAAAGCATCATTAAGTTGATGTTAAATAAGTCAGCCTAAATATACCCATATCTTAACGGCAAGTAATATTGAAACCGGAAAACTGTGTCAAGTCAGAAAGTGACAAGCCTGCTATGCTCTACTGCCATAGTATACCCACCTGTAGACAATTAAATCTAAAAGCAATCATAATATTGTAAGGTCTCAACATCGACAAGATCGTTTTGCGTAGATCTGACAAACAAAACAAAAATAATTATTAATAGTCTCAGTGTGTTCAAGCTCTGTGACGTCAGCTATCTTTTCGATATTTAAAACTTCTCGCCAGCCGCAATTAAATACTTATTTAAAGATATAATATAAAATATTATAAAAGATAAAATAAAAAAAATATAAACGTTATAAAAGACACAAATTATTGAAATCAAAAATAAATAAGTTTATTTAATTTCTTCTAATAATTTTTAAAAATTTAGTGTCTTTATTATTATTTGATGTTTTTTTTTAAATACTCAGTGATTCTAATGTGATATTAATACTGAACACTGTTTGAATTTTCCGATGATTTAAAAAAATTAATAAGCATCACAAATAGACAAATCCAAGTGTTTGTTGCGAGCTGTTAAGGTTTTACGACACGTTTGAAATCCTTCTACCGTTATTTAGATTGGACATAGTTTATGTTTCAAACGGGCGGGTTACACAAAGTTGTTTTTCTTGTAGTTAAATCAGAAGGAGACAATGTTAATAATTATTTTTTACTCCACACGCCGTACCACCGCACTCGCGCCGGCCGTGTGTAATGGAACGAGTGAACGTAAGATAAATAAGGAGCGACGACGTATTTTTTCACGGGTCGCTTCGAAGGCTGCCCGGTTTACGACACAGCCGACTGATTTCGGCCGCACAACGTGCATATCCGATCGACATATATCTAACCGAGGTCCTATATACATTCTCTGCGCATATTCGTCAGCCCAACATGTATTTGACCAACATATATTATATATTCAACTAACGTAAATAAATTATAACCGAATATTTTCAATCAATGTATATAATGAACTAATGTATGTATCCGATGAACTGATCCACACATATCTCTCTGTCTCTGTAGGCTCTTGCAATGTTTATATTGATAATTCTCCTTTTTATATCCAACCAACGGATATATTCAATGAAAGTATATATTTCAAACGAAGTTTAGGTGTCAGATGTAGCTGTAAGAGCCGCATGGGCTAACAGCATTTACTTCTTCAAGAATCTACAAATGAATTTTAAATAACGGATATATTACGAGGTGTCTATACGATCTAGGCACACATCCGATCATCGGATATATTCAGACATTATTTATTTAACAAAGCTATGTAATACATTTCATAAATTTAACCAACGTAAATAGAGGCCTGTATACTCAATCAACGTATATATCCAAACAGTAAATATCAGGCCCTGTTAAGTATTCTAACAACATATCTAAATATGTGAATCAGGTATATATTCAATCAACTTATCCAACCTACGTGAATATTCGCCGGATATCCGATGAATATGATGTACATATCCGTCGAAAGTACATATATATCGTATTACGACACTCACTCGACGGGACCGACTGACGCGGCTTTCCCTTCAATCATTTGTCCCTTTTCCCTTCGTCAGGTTTAAGGAGTGGGTACAGTGATTAAAAAATGTCTTCGTACCTCCACTTGTTACATGTCGTGGCTTGAAGGTTAGTGTTTCAGTAACATGCTACTTTAAAAAGTAGTCATTACATATTTATACTTATATTTCATTCATTAAAATCTCATCTCGAATTATGATTACAAAAGGTATTCTCGTTATAATTGGTTAACTTACAAATCTGTAGGTACTGTACGCGTTAATCCGGAAATTATTTTTGATCGAAGAATGTTGACAAGATCTGTTAATAGATAAAAACACTACGGCATCAAAAGAGATTGCTCCCGGGAAAGTTCCAATTAAATTTAATATTATTCCCTGTTTATTAATTTTCTCCAAGGTCCAACAAACTCGGCGATGGGATGCATTAATGGGGTTCTTAAGCCTCTCGAAAATTATATTAAAAATCTCAAGAACTTCGCGAAAATTTCCCCGGACTCTCCGGAATAAATTAAGGTGGATAAACAAATCCTAATCCACCTTTCGCTTTCGTCGTCCATTCATAAATGAAAATTCTGTCATATTAAAATTATGATGGACGTATTGAAAACCGAGTGGAGTAGGAAACACAGACCGGCAAACTGTGCGTAGCTCGTCCAACTACAAGACAGACAGATGTTTTTAACGTCGTTGGAAGACGCTGGAGTCTGGCCGGTTATAACCTATTATAAATATGCGGGTATGCCTAAGTCGATCAGCGGACGTCCTGACGTTTAAACGATGGTGTTTGAATGTTTTCAACTTTTTACGTTTACTTATAGAGGTCATTTATTACAGATCCCTCTAGATGTTATGGTTCGTAGTCGTGTAAATTAAGATGGTCGAGTTTTGCACTCCACAACTCTGTTCTGAATCGAAACACTTCAAGCCTATTTAAGGTGGTTCATTCCGTGAAATCCTTCGCATGATCCGGGCATCGTAATGCTCGGTTGGATCTTGCGCCAGTTACTCTACCCTGGATGATTTAACATAATCACTTTTTCAAGTACGAAAAAAGTAAATACGAATAACTTATTTCCATTTGAATCATTATTTCTATTTTTATCATGCTTGTTATCAGTAATGCCGCTGTATTCGTAAACCATTTTTCTATATTTATTCGACGTTAAATAAAATTGTAATCTAATGTAAACATCATTTGAGCCCCGGGAGTGCGACGGGCGGACGTTGGCCCTCGCCATAAATATCCAACAGAACTGTTTTGTAACGGCTTCCATCCAACATCATCCAACGACCCTAACGAGATCGTCGGTACAAAATATGAGCTGAGCATCTACGCTTCGCTTGCCAGCCGTGGTCTCCACTCTTAACCTAAAGGCTCCAACCGCCATCTATTCTGACCGTGTCTTCTGATCGTGTGCCCCGCTTAAATAATATAATCGCATCAAACTAAGGTGAGGACTTGTGTGAAAATCGCACGTAATTCGAACACATAGTACATACATACATATAGTTAGAATGCAATTTTTCTTCGAGAGGACGTTTTAAGGTGTCTCGGAAGGGCTTTATCTTTAAATAATAAAGAGGCAGTCGAGTCAGTGACGTTAATTTCGTCCGGCGAGGCCGTGCGAGAATTTATAAGGGCTTAGGTGTGACGTGCCTCGTTCTAAGGCCGATGTGCTTCGCTGACTGGGTAACTACGCACATTTGACAAACGTTATATTATATGGACCGGCATCTGGTGGCTGAAATCGTGATAAACAAATAAATATAATAACAGTAAATAAATTCACACAACACATTTAACTACGTTAACATTATATGACAAAAAATTATCTTATTAGAGATAAATAAATAATAAAGCGATCAAATACATTACAAGAATATTTAATTTACTATCAAGTGTGTTACACTTTGATACAGAGAATGTTAAATGAAGAAGTAATTATTTAACTAAAAATAAATGCATAAAGGATCGTCTGTGCGCTCTATCTGAGCCATTAGTGTAACGGCGCTATCATGGCGGGGAAGCGAACGGCTGCACGGGGCGAGGGGGGCACTGTTCAGTGGTCTGTGGACAGGAGCGTGGGCAAGGTCGATCCCCTATTACACGCCACGATACACATGCTTGGCCACGGCGGGGTGCTATACGCCCCAACATATATAGTGTCGCAGCTTCCGTATTCCCGGAAACTTCACCGCGGCTCGAGATCAGCCCTGTAGCTGTCCAATTTAATTGAAACACAGAGCGGTTGTTAAAGAAAAAATAAAAAAATTGTGTTGAATTTACAGCTTATTTCTCAGCAAAAACCCTAAAAGGATGCGAGAGGCCAATAACTTCTCTCGGTACAGTCTTCAGAGATAGATTGTATATAATATACAACGAACAACAGTAAAAAATTGGAACTGTCATTCGAATTAGAATTTAAATTGAGAAAGTAATTATGTATCATAAGTTAAGAACTGGTAATGAACAAAATTGATCAGTCTTTAATTAGATTGAAATTGAATTGAGAATATTGGATCTTTACGGATGCGTATGTTCAGTAGTTGACGATGTTGTTATGCAACCAAAACGACCACAATATTTAAGATTGTCATTTTTAAGCGAATATTATAGAGTAATACACGCATAACCTACTTCATCAAATTTAATTATGAAATTATTAACGATGAAGTTTAATATCCGGTTTTGACAGAGTCGTTATCCGTACGAAATGGTGCGGTGCAGTTCGACGTTGTGTCCTGTCAAAACATTAAATTACGTCTGATATATTTGTCGTTATTCTACCAGTAGATAAATAATCACTACAAACAAATGTTTATTTTTTAGACCGTGTAAAGACGTTAAGAATATCGTTTGTAAATATTGCGACATGAAGCAGATTATCGTTATAAAAACAAGAAACGAGATCGGAAATTTGAGCGTCGAAGACTCAATTTGCTTCGATAGACAATGCCCGCGTCTTCGCTCCCGTTCAACAATATTTCCTGAAACTGGAAATGAAGTAGGTGTCTGATATTTCCAATTACCTCAAAAACGCCTGCGGCCCGGGGACAGAGCTTTAAGCGCATGCAGCCGAGGCCGGTTTGGCAATAAGCTAAGCGATTAACGTCCCCGGCGCGAGCTTTCCATTTCCTCGGCTCCTTTTATTTTACTTAAGCACGCTGCTTTGCCGCCGTTAGCTTTTACGTCTGCTCGTATTTCATTTCCTACCTTTTAAACGTACTATTAGAAATACTCCAAAGCTCCAAAGTTGTGCACCCGCCCGAAGCTCCGCGAATGCGAGAAAACTTTTTGATTTGTCACCCTTTAACGTGTCTAGCTTGGTCAGTGTTTCTTAAAATAGTTTTCGTACACAATAGAACGGGTGCTGTCGACTTATTATGACGTTTTCACAACTGGAATATCTTTTGTTCCCTTTCTTATTCTTAACACGACCCAGAAACACAGTTGTGCTGGGGTCCATCCGTAAAGTGTACATGGCAGTGCACTTGTTGTGATTTGTAATATCTTACGAAAGTTTTAACAATTTTCATCTTGCATGTTTAATAATGCTATATGATACGCTTTAATTTATTTTTAAGTGTAAGTTTTTATGTTTAAGCGACCACGCCTTATATTACAGATGTACATATAATGATAGGTCATTAGAATAATCATTTTGCTGGAGATATTCCGTACAAATATTCTTTCTTTCCTCGTCGATAAGTAAAACAAAAGACAGATGTTACCTGTCTAGTGTGTATTAAATAGACCATAAACAACAATGAATGACCCGACACCGATGACAGCGGCTATCTTAACTGTCGCCGCGAGAATTCGAAGCGGCTTTCGAATTCGAATATCGAACGGGTCTGTCATATTTGGTGCACCGGAAAGTAATATCGCTATCACGACATATTTTGCACAAAAACCGATTGATTTTTACTGCTCTGGGATATAAAATTTTTATACTAAATGACAAAACATTGTTGATTACGAAGATGAATATATTGTTGGTAAGAAAAAAAACTTGCTAAAAATGTAGTCGTGTGTAGATTTTACTTTACGGCCCATTCCAATGCTAATTATACACTAAATATCTATATTCGCAACAGGAACATTTATGTCATTTTTTTTACATAGCGTAACTAATGGGCAAATACTGTCAAATATTATATACTATACGCGTGATCGGTTACGAGTATAAAACCTTAAAAGGGGAAGCTGATTTGTCAACAAAAAGCTTTAAAGATTTTACATATATTATATTTCTAATCACCTTGAATAAAGTGATCACGCTACATTAACTCATCTTTTTCATTGCAATGCGACTGGCCAATAACATCTGCCAATAGAAAGTTTGCACGGACAGATAATAAACAATAATTAACTTTCACATGCAGTTATCCGAATGTCGCTAACCGCTTTTTCTTGCCATATTATCATTACGTTATTTGTATGTAATAATTGACAGGAAAAGACAATACATCCTTTTAAAGCTTTCATATCTGTAACCAATTAACCTGTTTATTAAAAACCACATTTAACGCCGGATATAAGCTTAAGGTTAGTTACTTATTTTACACAATAACTTCGTTGTTTGGTGGTCAGGTGCTGTTAGGTGGTTGCACACAAATTAATTTGAATAGAAATAATAAGTTTCGATTAATTGTTATTATACTCGTTATTGTGGTAATTTGTTCAAAAGTTTCGTTCTTTACCAATTAGGGCGGCCCTCAGCCGCCGGAGTGCTCGAGCTATTTTGATTTTTAATGAAGAATTGTTAACTGGAACACCACAATGTTTATTAAATTATTGGAAAATTTAATTAAATTACTTGTAGCGCCCGGCTTAATTATTATGTACGAACTTTGTGGCTACTGATGAATTTTTAAAGCAAGTCTTGCTAAAGTTTAATCAATTTTTATTTATTTATTTACACTTCTTAAACTTGGTGAAATAGCAAGGTTCATACCTTAAGGCGTTCTCTACCAGTCGACTGCTAATTTTTATTTCTTATTTCATTACAACCTTTTTATAATAAGATTACTAGAGATATTTTCAACTATTATACATTTAAAATTGTGCCTTTTGCTTGCCAAATGAGACGACTGTAGAACACGGGGGGATGTTATGCTCACCTTTGGAGGAGCCGTGTCGTATGCCTTGCAGTAGACAACAATCACATTTAAATGTACCACATAAACCAAAAAAAACTTAAAAATTAGTTCTTCCCTGTCACAACTATTATTTATTTTTACGTTTAGTTAACTATTAAATAATAAAACAGAGACACAAATAAAACCAATTAGAAAAAAAAATTTACCAACGTTACTGCGCAATTTACAGCACAACACTTTATATTATGAGTACTTTAAATTTTAATAATGAATTATTTAAGCTGTCCGCGTCTGGTGAGAGTTGATTGTACTCGAGCGTTATTGTGGCCATGGACATAATAAAATATGAAATGCTACCAGGAACCGTAATGCAGATCTTGTTCAGCAGGTCAATACCAACACAATTTGTTCCGTTTACTTTAAACTTAGCGAACAATTACGTCAGTTATTTACAAATCCTTTTTGCACATTTTCGGTTCTATGTAAATTTTTATGTTTATGTAAAATATAATTACTTAAAATTATTATTTTATTAATTTCAATGAAATGTAGCCAGAGAGAGAAACGACGTTATTAAATTCATCAGAAGACGCTGCATTCAAGCCGGTTTCAGCCAATTCTCTTAAAAATTGGTACGGAAGGACTTTCTTTGTTCAAATAGGCATTTACGTGCGCTTTTAACTCATCGGTTATTTTAACACCATAAGTAGTAAGCTACCACCGGCTCTTAACGCTGGTTTGTCGAGAATTGCGCTTATAATATTAATAAAGTAAATGAGTCAACAATTTTAAATTAAGACACTACATGTCGATCAAGAGAAAACTTATAAATAATATGTACAAAAAATATTTTACAATGTACTTTTTATTTTAGATTTAAAATTATAATAAGGTAATGTCTAAGATATCTTGTGGAACTTTATTATACATGCATATACACAGACCCATGAAG
>DWIC01000952.1:0-10100 GCA_018248135.1 Battus belus | reverse complement strand
GTGGATAACTTTAAAGTGGACAAAATAGACATTAACGAATAAATAAATAATTTTTGAAAATACACAAAATTCGCGATACTTTTTGTACATACTGTATGTTTAAAAATATGCGGACATTTACATTAGTAGTTTTTTTATAATGAGCAATAAGTACATAATTATGTATTTACATATGTGTATGTATATATCTACATGTTTAAATATTTTGTACGTATATGTATACCTCTTGACGCTTGTTTTCGACTAAACTCTATGCCTATCTAAATATTGTTTAATATAAAACGTCGTTAGTAATAAAACTATATATTGTATTATAGATAATGCAAAAGTTATTTTTTTTTCTGGTTAAAAGTTATTCATAGTACGTTATTCAGAAATAATAATGAAATTTTATGAAAAGCTACTTTTCTTACGTCAATATTTCAGAGATTTTAAGCATTTTGGCCACATGAAATCTTCTTTTGTTGCGTGGAAAGGACCGGTCGTTATTTTATTTAAACTATATTTCTGCATAGCTGGAACTTGGCTGGCGCCCCTTAGTTAGATGATGTTTTAATAGTATTTAATTACAAGTAGTATCATATGTTGAAATATATTTAAATAAACCGAATTTCAACAATTTGATATGTACATGAAACGAGTAACAGAGCCTAAACGTATACCCAGTTAAAGGGTTATTGGGTAGGCTATTCGCGAGAATGACTTCTTCTTTTTTGATTACTTTATTTATTGTTAATAATATACAAACACTTTATTTTTATTATATTAATTATAATATGATATCTATAAAAGTATGTTAAATATATGTCATTGTAATACACAATCATATAATAATATAACTGTTAAATAACACACATCTTGAGGAACGTTATGACAAGAAACCGTAATTATCGGTAGAATGACAATTACTTGTCGTCACATAAAGTCTTAATTATTTTTTTTATTGCTTATAGGTAAAAGATTTGACCATTGTCTCAGCTGATGTTAAGTGATGACGGAGTCTACGATGGTGCTTGCTTGACTAGGAGATACCTATTTAAGTTATCTAGTAGCAAGTAGTTACCTGGAAATAATGACGCCTGCAGGATATTACATTCCTTGGCTGTTTGCATTATAAAAATAGTAGCATAACGCTTAGTGCTGGTTGAAAGAATTTCAACCGTGTACGGAAGTCTTGATTCCGTGTATCTTAACGTCCGATGGAAGAAAGGAGGTGGGAGAGCTAATTCACTTAACTCCGGCCGCACACTCTTCAAAATACAGTTCACAGAACATGGATGAACTGGCAACTTTTCGTCGACGCTCCAAGCTCTGAAGCTTAGCGCTGTCTGTATCTCTGCCCGAGACCAAATATTTTACAGCTTTGTCCAAACAGAAATAACGAGGTCCACAGAAAAACCAATGTGACCGACGTAGCTCGAAGAGTTGCTCATCTGAAGTGACAGTGGGCGGAGTACATAGCTCCTGTAATTTATGGGCCTTGGGGCCGAAAGGTTTTTGACTGTAGCAAGAGTCGGGAGACGCGCGGTGGGTAGGCTCCCCACTGGGAGGACTGACGACATCGTTAAGGACACAGTAAGTCACTGGATGCGGGATGCGCAGGACTCGCTGTTGTAGCGATCTTTGAGGGTGGTCCATGTTTTGCAGCAGGCCTCTACCAGCTGACGAGAAGTGAGGAAGTGTATCTTTGATCGCATAAATAGCGTTTTCAGTAAAGTTTAGTAAAGTTCAAGTTTTTGAATACGAATAAAAATCCGACAAATCAAACACCTTTATAAAGGTAATAAATAGTATTAGATGGATATGGTTCCAACTTATAAATAAGTAGTTGAACATAATATAACAATGACTTACATTTTTCAGTATCTTCTTGGATCCCGAAGGTCCTCGTATGTATATTTATATTAATTATATATCACGGACATTTTATAATGCGATGTATTTTAATTTATTTATATCTATTAATAAAGAAATACTCATACCATACGAAACCTAACTTAATTTCTATTTACACTCTCGTTATGCATAATTATTATTAATAACAGCCGTTAAGTGTGAATTATGTCTATGTATATTACGTCTAGTCATGCACTTCGAGGATAATTATACAGCCTAACCTATTATTATGTTACTACCTACTACCTAGAGTTACTTTATTGACTGTAATATCCTTTTCACCGCAATATTATTTTTAAATTTAATTATAGTTTCGTTTTAATTACTATTACTCATGGTTTTCGGTTTCGGGTCGCTCGAAGTTGCTGGATGAAGGCAGTGCAAGGTCGATCTTTAGGAGAAACTTTAGCCTATATTCATTTAGTCTATATACATAGTACAGTAACATCGGAACATTTGGATTAGCCATATTCTACTTTTTTTAATTTTTTACAATTTTTCTTCGTTCTGGGTTCTTGATTAAGTCACTTCGGAAATAGTATTCAGAACAATATTAATAGAACAATTTCCAAGTGTTTAGAAGACAAAAATTACAAAATAGTCCAAATTTATTAATTCTGGAAACAAGAACACAGAGGTGAATGCGACGCTATCTAACAACACAAATTAAAAACAAGAAGTCAATTAAAAAGATATTCAACGTTTATTACATAGCATAATGTAAGTATTGTATGCAGATATAAATTAAATGTGGCAATTCAATATATTCATGAATATTGAAAGTACTCGTAAACTGAATAATAAAACCAGCAGACGAACTCATAACATTAACTAGTTCAAGAGCTTTCGTCGCACCCGCAGGACGCGCGCCGGAACTTCTTCCTTAAAACTAAAAAGTATACTTCGCGAAAACATTGCCTGATCGAATGGAAATATTGGATTTCGAAACTAAGAAATGTTTGAGCTTAAACTTGAAGCATTTGTACAGCTTGGAGTGTAATGATTGTTAATTCATTTTATCTGTCTTTGTTTACTTTTAAATACATAATTAATTCAAAAATTTAGTTTAAAACATCGTGTGATATAATTATGATTAAAAACAAAACAATGTAAAATATATCTAAATGTTTTTATAATATGTTCTCTTTTGTGACAAGTCAGTCATTTAACGAATTAATGCATTGCAATGCAATACCAAATCCAAATTATAAATTTTGAATTGTTATACATTGCAGGTTGGCCCTTGTTCCACGAATTGATTACTTCGACTTTTAATTCCGCAAATCATCTTATATCAAAATCTAGCATTTTACGCTACTAAGTTATGGATATTTGTACCTTACAAAGCCACGAAATGATTAAGCCTTTTAAGTGTACGCATTCATTGAAATAACCATCTTCTTCTTGGTTGTTTATCAATGCTGAAAGTGCGTTCCTGAAAAGCCTTAGTAGAGTTTTCAACGAGATGCCACCACAGGAATCTTTGACCTGTTTTTCACCCTCTTGTTCTCTATCCTTGAATTTCTCCTACCACAACCAGCTTATTGATACACTCTGGTTACGTCCGAGCTATCATTCGTTTTCGTTTCTGGAAATTTCACGTCAAACAATTTATTACTGACGCAACACGTAATATCGTTTCTAAATAATATCCTATACGTACATTCATATTTGTGTACAGAAGCGCTGTCTAGAAAAAACGTAATATAGATAAAATGTTGGCAACTAATTTTTTAATTAAAACAGAAGCAGGTGTTGACCGCATGAAATAAATTCCGGATGATTTTATATTTCACAATATAAATTTTCAAGTAGTGTTAACTGAGTTACTGTGATAATATTGTTCATAAAATATGCACTAATTACTTTTTAAATGTAATAATTTTATATACACATATACAACACTACCTCTAACCTCTGACTATCAGTTAATTATGCAATATATGCATTTAAAAGCATAAACCTATCTACATACGTATATATGTTATTTACATATACCAGGAACATTTTTCCTTTTGCAGCTTTAATCACTCTGTATAAGTGATCACTCATGAACATGTTATATTAATTTATTTAATTTATTTTCATACAAGAATGCGACAGGTCGATAACTTCCGACAGATCACACAAATTAATTAATTTTAATATGTAGTAATCTGATTTTGAAAAGCTTTTTCTTATCTTTACTTTATTTATTTTGCATCAAAGGCATAATATATATATCCATACATAGAAACAGTACAGTATAACATATATTATATTAGTACTATAGATATTATGCAGTTCAGTGTATATGAAATTGTAATTTTGTTATATAGAAACGCTTCACTAATTGTTGGTTGTACCGAAAAACGAGTAACTCTTAGTAAGCGCATTTAACTTTCGTTAAAAATTGTGTTACATTTTCTGTATTGAACGTTTTCGTTATTGTTTTGTTTTGCACGCTACAACGTTCGGTTCAACGCCAAACTTATAAAATTCAAATTCGCCGAAAAATTTTCGACATTCGAATAGCGATTGTTTTATTAATTAGTATCGTTCATTTGTGCAATATTTATGTAATAAAAATGGTTTAGCGTAAACATTTGTTAGTTATTATCATTCATGATATGAAGATATAGCTTGATCTTTATATACGGTATGTACCAAAGTATCGCGAAGTTTTGTTTACAGTTTTCTTCGATTGCAGGGGCGTGGTGCGTCGTGAGTTCTTGCCACAAGGTAGAACGAAAATTAATTAAGTAAATTATCTTTTTATAGATTTAACAAGTTCATTAAATGAAAGGTTGTTAAAAATCCTGTAGGAAAGCGAAGGATTTTTAACAACAGGTCTGGAAATGATTAGCTATACTGTGTATGGATGTTGTAAAAGTAAACACCAAAAAAAAAAATTCTGATTTAGTTGTGAGGTCCTCAAAAATCATGTCGCATTCGCAACCCTCGTAGTTTTAAAATTATAGATGTTAACATAGCGTTTTAAATGATTGTAGATTTTGGCAGATGGGTTTCTTCTGTCATTCAAATCAAAACCAAAAGTATTATTTACTCGAACAAACTGTAACGAATTCGAATCGTCAATCACCTAAAAATGTCAACATTGTTAGCTTTACAGGAAGCTTCCACCGGCTCAAAAGGCAGTTCTGCTGAGAGGAGCCGGTGAGAAAACTGAACTGCTGCTCTTTGTAAATATGGTTTTATAGAGTCCAAGACAATAATTGCTTGATGAGTGAGTTTCAACAGCATTTATTTATTTAAACACTTCTTATACAATGTATGTCCTACACATTGACATCAGTATAGTTTTCTTTGATAGAATAATGTAGTTATTACAACAATATGTTTTTATTTTGATTTCAAATTTCTCCAGTGCACGTGCCATAAATTAATAAGTGTACCTTAATTAAAATAATTCAACTATTTTTTGAAGACCAAAGTAGCATTAATCAGCATATTTTTTACACTTTTGATTAATAACGAGTCTATAGGTGTCTTTCAATCAAAAATCAAAAGTCAATGTTTTTTGCAGAGAATTAAAGCAATATTACAGATATTCTATTCTTATAACATACACAAGTGGTCACATATAAATGATCCTATGTATAAATAAATAAAATCAAAACAGGCTTTTACGAAAGTTAATTAAAAACGAAAAATTTTTATACCTAACAGATTTATGATGGGATTTTAACTGATGCAGCGTGCTGCGCCTGCCTAAGCCCTTGTTTGTTAAAATGTTTTCACGCAAATCTGTCAGTCCATCAGACGCACGTCATTTTTAACGAACGCGTATGATTCAGATTAACGCCGACTCGCGAAAAAATAATAATATGTTTTATATTTCAATTCAAACTAATCATGATTAAAAGTATTAATTATTTAAACTTTTTGAACTACAGCAGTTGTTCTAACTAATCAAATTTTATATACATTAACTTTCTTTTTCTTTCATCTAAATATTTCATTACGATTATTCACAATTATATTTTCAGCCGTACTAACCTTAAGAAACAGACTTCTCACATATATTTCTAATTCAAATAAATAAATACAAGATATACACAGCTGTGGTAGTCTAGCGGTAGATGACTGAGACTAACTATCGTAAGTCGCGGGTTCGATTCCCGGGATACAATTTTGTATAACTCTCACTTTGTGTAATAATTAGCAAATTACTATTTTAGGAAAAGCGTACAATTATTTAACTTGTATAAATATAATCTGTTTTTATAGTTGTTTATTCATCGCATTTCCCTCTAGTAGAAAAATAGTAAGTAATGTAAGATGGATTTGAAACGTCCAATCTCCAATTGATCCTCGTACCTTCTCTGAGATGAACATTATGAAGTGTGCGAATATTGGAATACGATTACATATTCTCGGTGTATGTTATCTTATTATAAAGAAATGCTGCATCACTGCTGATATTCAACTTTGCTGGATTTGAGATGGCACAGTTTAAATCTATAGTGACCTGGTCAATAGCTCCCACGGGATCCTTGCCTAGAGCAGTTACATTATTAATTTCTTCGCATTCACAAGCCGCGAAACTCTTGAGTCGCTTATAAGTTACGCTCACAGGTTTTGTATTTATTTTTTATTTACTAGATGTTACCAAAAACTATTTATATTATTACATACAAATGCACTTTATTGGTTTAAATTTCGACAATAAGCATACTAAAATCTAGATAAAAATAACGACCGTATGTTATAATGATATTTAAATTACTCATTTATTATTATGAAATTGTTATACATCATTAGCTTGCAGTTGCTCAACAAGGCAAAGAGAGCGACATGTTCGGGATTTCAACACGAGATCAAATTGGCTTTGAGGAGATATGTAGATGAAGGAAGGTAATCGATGTAACCTGGCGGATTGTTAAGTTGAAGTGGCAGTGGGCAATGGACAGCTGGAGCATTCTGCATGCTGCAGACCACCAGCAACCGCAGTTCAGGAGTCCATTCATCCATTGGACAAAATCGTCGGACAACTCGTATCTTTTTTCTTTTTCGTATCGGTGGGGAAATCTTCCAGCGTTCAAGATACCCAGCATCTGGGGGGAGGACAGGGGTATGTGGGATTCTTACCCACTAAAACCCCCCAGGTGATCACTATCTGCGCGATGTGGGGGACAGCGGTATCTCTCGAGAAACGCCACGCGATCGTCCCGCGCGCCTTGCTATCGTGGATAGCCCGTCAGGGGGGGTATGCGCGTTCGCGCTACCCCCGAAACCCTCGTGGTTCTATCACGACGGTCGATACCGCGTCGATCCGTCGTCCTCCTCAGAGTCGCCGGTGCTAGTGGGCATTTATGGACAACCCGTATCTAGAGACCACATACGAATCTATAAAGTGGGTCAGCAGTGAACGTGCAGCATATTTATGACGACTACGGAGATATAATTAATTTTACTAATGTATAACATTCATAAATATAAACATCGAGCGTTATTTTTACTTTAAGTTCATTTTGGAAAATACACAATTATTGATTTCATTTATCATTTAATTATTAACAGCTTTCTTACGTTTTATTTATATATATTTCTAGCAAATGATTTCTAAACGGACAATAATTTATAATAAATATTTTTGAACCAAGTTGAAAGCATAGTTTAGACGCATTAAATTATTTGCCTGTTAATTGCAATGATTATGTAAGCAAGGGCTCGGACCAGCGTGGTTTGGTAGCGGACGTTTTGTATCGGACTGATATAATGTATCACAGAGCGTGTCGCTAAGGCGTGAACAACATTGCATCTTACATTCTAGAGGTGGCCAGGAAAATAAAAATTTTTTCGACATCAAATATTTAGTTTTAATTTTTTCTTGCCTTTTCCATTGGCTGCTAGAGAACGTTCCTTACAGAGAAAGAATCAAATTTAAAGTTTTTATATTCAACAAAGGATGTATTATATTTCTTATTGACAACAAGATCAGGCATGAATGACAAGTGTCTGAGATCTTATAAGAAGTGGCAAAAAAACTTGGCTAATCTATATATAATATGAATGAATGTAAAATCATTTACTTGACATACTTTGACGCCTGGAGGCGTACACACTAACGATGGGAGATTTTTTATTGTTGATCTTATTGTAAAAGCGGTTATTTTGCGCATAAATATGTTTCATGATTATTATGTTCATATTATCCCGGTAGACATCCGCAACAATGCATAGGCCTCTCGCAAAAATCGCAAAAGAAAGTAATAATATAACAATTAGAAAGATTTACTTGGTCGTAATTGCCGTAATTGATGACGGGTCCAATGCGGATTACTGAAAGAGGAATTTTGATCGCTGAAGATACTGGTTTTCTCTCTATGATTTACTTCACCACTTTTCACCACTTATTAGTATATATCATGTGACCCACAGAGTGTGCGCCAGATTTAAAATCATGTAGTAATTGATGACACATGATAAAATGATTATAATTTATCAATTACTAACAATCAGTTTAATATAAAACACACAAAACTACAACTAATCAATTTAATATAAAAATAAACTCAAATGATGACATTACTTCACTTGGTAATGGTAATTTCTGTTGTTTATGTTCAGAGAAGAATCTGATTAGTTATGGCCTCTTAACGAGGTGAACATTTAATTTTCATGAAAGCGTGACTAGAGAGACTATATTTGATTAAATTTTGTTCTTTTTTAGTTAGCTCATACACTAAAACGGAAAAACGTTGGTATGATTTTATGAAAAAGTTTGCATGACTGTTTATAATGTAAACAATTGTTTTAAGATGTAGTGTGATTACATTGTTGATGTGCCAATAAAAAATAAAATAAAAATTCTCTTTGTTTTACAATCACGGTACTAAATCAACAAAATTTGTGTTTTCTTTATAAACTATCCTTCCCTGTTGCGCCATCCATTTACTCATTAGCTTCGTTGCGTTCGACAGGTCTGACGTAAGCGATCAGTTTGACGCTGTTGAGGCTGGATCGGGACAGGATGACTGATTGTGATTGGTTTTTAATGATTATCATTGGGTGTCTAGCCGCGGCTCACCCGTTCATTGTCGTGAACTGATTACCGGCGCAGATAAACGACAATGAGATCACGTATCGATTTATCAGATCCCCGAGTACGATTCGATTAGCGTTCCATCTCAATTACACCGATATCACTTTTTTTATTGTTATTCAACTTGTTTAATTAATCAGTTACATCGATTACTTTATTCTATACATTTGTTATAATGCCAATTATATAAACAATACAATTTTTTTATTTATTCACTTTATCATTATATCATTTACAATGAACACTTGAGATCGTCATATAATAAATGCATGTAGAGCCCAATATAGAAAGCTCATAATAGAAAGGCGTCCTTATCTTTAATCAGAATGGATTGTACAACTAATAAATAAATTGTTTAATATATTAGGGGGACCGGAAAGTAATGTTGCCTTCTTAAGTTAAATTCACACGTATACATTTTTAACAACTTTTTGTTTCTAATCAACAATATATCCACCATCGTTATCAACAACATTTTGTCATCTAGTACACAAATTTTCATTTCGTACCGGCAAAAATCAATCGTTTTTTCTGTAAAATAAATGTCCAGATTTTCCGGTCCACTTAATAAGAATCCATTAACCCAAACATTATTTTGATTTTTGCTTATGTGAAAAATACGAAAAACGGCTTGCGAATACATAATCTCACTGTAATGAGAAAGTTTCTGCCCTCTTAAGCATCTTTTGATCGAATTGCTAAAGAAACACCGAGTGACACTACAACACGAGATAACACTTAGGAATCCTTTCGGTTTATAATGTTTAAAAAGTGTACGACGTATATAATGTGAATATCGTGTTCAGCAAAGTTCGTTGTCAGTAAAAGTCGGTAATTTTGTTGACTTGCGGTTGTTTACAGTGTTACCAAAACCGAAAAAGTTCTAGTGGACCAAGAAAAAGATCATTAGCATCGTCGCCACGATAGTTAATGGTCTACTGACGGAATGGTACCATCGATGAGTTTATGCTGAGGTTCCCTCGTCGGGGCCCTTAACTGTAGACACCCTATGAAACAATGACCGAAGCAATGTAAGAGTTCGGTGGCCTCTCAATTCAATACAATATTAGTATATAGCAGCTCGTGCAGAGTCTCCTCGGGAGCCCACAAGCTTTGCTACTTTAAAAGAGGTCTTAGGCTAGGCGTACTCTGTGCC
>DWIC01000951.1:0-10103 GCA_018248135.1 Battus belus | reverse complement strand
CAGTAACAGTAAAATCAAACATTATATAAATGGCATCATCACATTTATACCAAACGTGTGTTCGTTAACGTTGGCATTTAACATAGTAGATATTTTTTATTAAAAAAGAGTAATTTTTCATTCCATTCATATCGCCAAACCGTTTGCATGTGGCTAATATTTACACAAAGCTCAAAATATTTACTTTGTTCAATACAAATGCGGCATTACTTTCCCATACAACATTAACATAAGTGGTTATTGTAATCTTTGCAGTTAAACAAACGCAATTCATCAGCGACCCCATTATAATAAGTTCCCATCGAATATTTCGATGAGAACTGCCGGTTTAAATGACACACTGGTATTCGCCTACTATTTAAAAAATAACAAGGTATCTTTGTCTTTTGTAATTAAAGCACTTTTAGAAAATCAAACGTTTTTTACACGATAGATACATTCCTAAGAAAAGCTTACCAAAAGGAAATTATTTAAAAATTTTTATATGACCTATACGGTCGATTAGGAGATATGTTCCATAAACGTTAAAACATCACGCGGTTGAATAAGCTGACAACAATATTCCAAATAACCATGCGAAAAAAGTAATTATGAAATCCATATTTTATCAGTTTTTATAAAACGAAGACAATTCATTTTTATTGTAAAAAATAAATTTAGTGTACAGTAAAATATATTTTGAAATGAATAAAAATCAATTGTAATTATTCATCGCTACTTGATAACATTTATTACGGACTGGACCAAAAATGCATCATCAGTAAACACGTCACGTATGAGTAATACCTAACCTAACACAACTGTTGGGTTTGAAGAACTTCGTATTCCCTCAATTGTATTTATTTCTCTGTATAAAAGTTTACAGACTTCAACTGTTTCTTCTTTAACTTCAACATAGTCAAAATTATAATTAAAAATAATTACAGGGATTCGTCACATTGATATTAGCATGATTTTTTGTTATAACGCGAAAATTCACGGTATAAAATGGTTGTGTGTACATATCTTTGACACGATTTTAAATCTTTCTTTATATATGTACGTACAAATAAATGTTATACGTACGTACATAGACATTTACTTGTAATGTGCAGATGAATCAAGTTTTATATGTCAAATATTTCATCAACACATCATTTGACAACACTTTTCTATTCTCAAACGAAGGTTTGATTCTGCAACCATGATGCGTCTCATTATAAGAAATATTACCATGACCCATTGATTATGTTTTTATTCAATAATAAATAGCAATTCGCTCATGGCTCTCGCCTTGAAGTTACACTACGCCTGTACTTATAGAAATGTATAGTAGGTTATAATTATTAATGAAATTCCAAATATGAATACCTCATTAAATATACCATATGAATTCATAATTAAATATTACGTATATTTGTTTTAATATGTTTACTAATGTACTTAAATATTTGAATCACTTATTGTTAATAATCTACGGATGTTAATTTTTAGCGTTTTGTCGTCGTGATAACCTAGCAACAATTTGATTAATAATTTGTTAAAAATAATAAAAATTCAGGAGTTATTTTAAAGCACCATGTAATTAAATAAATACTTAAATAATTATTGTAAATATACAACGTATTAAATACCAGGTAATATTGTCGACATTACCTTTACACTGTAAACTAATATCAATAATATCCTTTAAGTTAATTGAATATTCAAAATTTCAATCAAGGCATTATTTACAAAGACAAATCCCAATGATTGTGGGATAAAATTGAATTTCTATCGGGTAGCACAAGGTTGTTTCAAGTCAAATAGATTAAGTGCCAAATCAAGATACAGCAGTCAATTTATGGACCGATGGTATCGCCCTAGAAATTAGAATTACTGTATAAGCATAGCTATTTCTGACCGACGTTCATCTATTAAGCTGGCCTAGTTGCAATACCTTAAGAGTAATGCAAGTTTTCTCGATGTAGTTCGAGGTATATTATACCATTATATATACTATAATACTATTAGCTACTTGTCCTGCGTAAATGTCAATAAAATTATATGTTTAATTCTGTGGAATTTATCAATACTGAGTTGAGCATCGAAACGACGACAGAGTAAGCCAACGGATATATGGCCGCTTCGTTTGCATATTAATATATATGACATAATAATATTTTTATGAGAAAATATTATGAGACAATGACCTTAAGTAATACAGCCACAGTTATGGTTCGATGCTACACAAGATTTTTAAATACAAGATTTTGCGTTTTATCTTGTACACTATCGCAAAGAGTTAGTAAATAGTATTGAAGGTATCATAATTTTTGCATTCTTTTCTTTTACGGCAGAATTGGGTGGAAGGTTATGTCAGCAACTAGCTGTTGTCTAAACCAATTTTAGATTAAAACCAGATCAAACAAATTCTTCACTAAACAGACAAATTCCAAACCATTATCCATTATTTTTAGTGCGTACGCACTAATTAGATTTATTTATATAATGTCATTTTTAATATTTTCGGTGCCATTTAATCATAAAACAACAACTGTGGCATGAGTTAAAACATTGTACAAACAAACATGACTACGTAAATAAAGTGTTAATGATGGAATCCTTCAACTTTAATTATTATGTTTTACTCATAATAGTTTTTCAGGTTAAGGTTATTTTGGAATATCTTACATAATTTAAATTTTTCGACTATGGGTTAAACTTACCATATTAATGAAAAACGAGACGATATAAATTATAACTTCAAAAGTACTTACCAAGTAGTAACTTTTTCTTCAACAAAAGCAGGCCTCTCTTCATTCTTGGACTTCTTTGCTCAGAAGCCTCATAATGGGAGTCATACATGCCGAAGTCATCGTGTACACTGGAAGCGTCAGCACGACGATGATAATGAATACTGGCAACGACCGTTGCGATCAGGCAAAACAACACGATGATCGTAGAAAACTGCATTTTGCCTACTTCTACAAAACAAAAGTAATCATTACAGAAAGTTCATGGTAATTCTGACATCTGCATGTATACATACAAAAGGATAAAAAGTGCTTAAAAAGGTCTAAAAATTTTATAGACAAGCATTTATTTCATCCATATTAATAATTCATTCATACTTTATCAACATCCAGTTCGCTTACATTTAAATTAGTTAAGTCTGTTATCAATTAAAAAAGTGAGTATTTTATAATAACGAAAAGTGAACGATAGGCAAGTAGCTTGACATCATTTATCGCTATATCTTGTTTTTATTATATGGCGACCGTTTATAACTGGCCAACACTTCAAAGAATTTCGCAATTCATGTCCAGTATATACACTAGGAATGTCTTAAGTAAACAAAAACTAAAACTAACGCTAATATTTGCTAACATAGCTCTGTAGAGATAACTGAGAGTAAACATCTTTAAGTTGCGCCTATTGAACCACAAAAAATTTCGTTTATGTTCTGACATTAAATAAAGAAAATACCAGAATCTTGTAAATGAAGCCGAATGTTAAATGATAGGCTATGCCTCTGTGAGTATTTAGAAATAAAATTTCTTACACAGTTCCGCCGATTCGCCATCATCTAGCCCTGTTCTATCCCCTCCCCCAAAGGGCGTATCTTGCACATCCCGTGTTTTTCTCCGAAATTTAAGTAAAAGGTTAGATTACATTTGCACCGAACAATATTTTTAAGTGTCATCAGGGACATCTTTTAACGATCTTTTCTTTTAAATTGGAACCAAATAATGTTTGCGAGTTTTGATCCTATCAAGATAGATGAATTTAATTTACAATCCGGAAAGAAGCAACTAATTGAACTGTGGTTCGGTTCTCGTGCAAACTCGAATCGAAAAGCTCAAACTCGTTTCTTACGAGTAGTTCTTCCATAGAACGTCCGCCTAAGCTACTAACGAACTCAGCAGCCTCCTTCCAAACCGTAAAAATATGTCCTAGGACTAAGCGCGTTTGACTCAAAACAAGGGAAGCTGTTAAAACTAAAACAGCGTCAAATCGAGTACACGTTATTGTACATGCCTATGTGAATGTATATATAGGTGCTGGATTGGAGACGGCGGAGCACAAACGCAACAAGATGTGAACTTAAAAGATGGATAGACGACCTTCGTTAAGGTTTTCGGAAAAAGCTACATGCAGGCAGCTTCCAACTGGTCCTATTAGAAATCTATGCGAAACGTCTATGTCCAACAGTGGACTTCGGCCCATGATTATGTGGCAATAAAATTAAATTGCGTAAGACATCAAAAGTTTAATTAAATAGTAACGAAAAATCTACATAAGACGAACGAAATGCATTTGTACGAAAAACTGCCATAGCATTAATATGCCAATAGCATAAAAAATATTAATCATAATTCTGAATTTTACTTAATTTAAACCTTACTATACTTAAACTACGATTAAGTATCCTTCACCTCACGAATCTCCTGTACCTTACGTAACTATAAATTTTTATTTAGTAAAATACATCTTTATAATGTATTTAATGACATAATTAATGTTTAACTAACATAATAATTTTGTATTAAAATTCGACGTCTCGACATATATCGCATTTGTATTCTGAAAAACTAATGCAAACACTGCTTTTTTCGCATTCTAGCAACTCTAAAATTGTAACGAAAGAATACAACGACAATTAATGCGAATATAATATTTTAAATATATTTTTTGGCACCGATTTACTTTAACACGTAAATAAGCAACATTTTAAATATTTTTTTTTCGTTTTTTTATTATTTAAAAATTTGTTTAATAGAAATAAATAAAAGTAAACAAATGAAAGAAATAACCGAACTAAAAACTTAAAATATCGAGAACTTTCTTTTTATCTGCACGGATATTGGATATTTTAAAGTCCTCTTACGTAAAGATAATTTTTTTAAAACACTTTTTTATTTCTAAAATAATAAAATAGAACCTCGCTGCCGATTTATAACTAAACATATATTTTTTATACGTCAATTACTAAAAACAAAAAATTCGAAGACGGAAAATGTTTAAGGAACTTTTCATCGGGAACTTTTGCGGAAATTGAAACATTTCCACTCCAGATTTCTCTTACACGTCTGCAACACAAACGTGAGTATGGCGACAAATACGCACATAAATTGCCGATTTTAGAAACATCAGTTCGAAATGTTTTGTATATTTGTGTTCATAAAATAAAGTAATAATATAAGTTCCTATTCTAATGATAAGGAAAACATCAACATATAATACGATACATGTAAAATGATACATGAAAATAAAACGATACAAAATTAATTAATTTGTACCTTAACAAATTTGTTTTATGCACACAACACAACACAGCTGCAGCCACAAACTCACAGATGACAATAATGTTAGTATTGAATTCTTATATAGACTGCAACAGCGATGCCACGAGGGGAGGGTACATCGGCGATGCACGCTTGTATTGTCGTTAATCACGGATCGTTACGGGATTGAAGAAAAGCCGCATGGAGGGGAGATTGTAGCTGTAGCTGGCAGTCGCTCTTTTGGGCATCACACCGTTCATGGCAAATCATAACATGAACCTTGTTAACTATATAATTACCGACACATTTTAAAAGAAATCGCTTCCTCGATGAAACTATAAGTCATGACAAATTGACGATAAAGTATAAAATTAATCGCTTGCCATTTTAGTTAACATTTTGGGATGAGAAAGATTATTTTTCATTTGTAATTATCGGTAATTTTTAAAGATAGTAAGATCCGTGAAACAAACATCAATAGTTTACCGTCATACGGACCATGTACTTACCTACGAAATGGTATATAAAACCTCTTTCAAGTAGGCACAATTCCCTTCCATATTACAGTGTTATAATTTTAACATTGGAATGCTATCTGTACGTAATTTCTAAACTAAACACTATGAGATTTATCATTGTACACTCATGTACCTTATTTGTGTACATTATTCTTAATTAAATGACAAAATATTTTGCGGTTACTTTTACAATGTAACGACCTAATTATTAAGTTTGATGGATATGTCATACCCAAAGTAACATATTTTTTATCTTAGACATTTAAATTGTTTAAATATTTCATATTCTGCGGGTTAGATCGCAGGCGCAAATTTTTTAATAATTTTTGCCAACCGCTACTAACGCACATAAACACAAGAAAACTATACATAAACATTTTAATCATATGTCATTCTGTTATCCTTAATATCTTTTAAACCTTCATTGAACTCATTATTAACTATTAACTTCTATGTTAACCCTAAAAACGTGTTTGTTAAAAATTAACTGCAGTTTATATCGGTTTATATTGTAAAATTATTGATAGAAATTACTGTAACATAATAAATGAAGAATAATCTGTTGTTAAGATAAATAATTTGTGAAAATCTGATATAAATTTGCGTGAACTGAATCAAATGTAATAAAATATAATGTTTGCGGTTAACTCCGTATTATGGTTCTGTAATATGAATTTCTTTAATTTTATGATATAATTTTTTAATCTAAACCATGTTATATGATATTAAACAAACGTTATAATTATGTACAAAAAGTTTTATTTTGTAAAACTGGCATTAACGCTAATTTTAACACATGTAAACTAGGAAATTATATCGATATGACATAACGAAAATCAATGCGAAACGAATATTTTTACTGTAGTTTTATTTATTACTGATTTACTTTAACTCGTGTCAAGAACTGTAAGTGACCTTTAAAATACTTATAATTTTATAAAAAACAAAGAAAGTAATAAAAATGATGATAATTGAGAGATGTTTTCTTACTAAAAACTATTATTATCATGTACTGTATATAAATTATATAATAAGTAAAAGTAAAAAGGATTTTTGGATTTTTAAAAACGTTTGTTTCAATATTGCGTTTACGCATGATGACCTTCTGAATTATTTGTCAATGTACTGACGAACAAACTATGCTAGTCCAAAGCCACATTACGAAATCTAAATAAAAAGGCAAGCCTATGCCAAATGGAGCGAGTTGATTCATTCCAAAGACGTGAGTATACTATAAAAAACTTTTTTGATAAACCGGTTACGCTTGTTCGCGCACCACGTATCGATCCTTAATATTCTTATTACTTTTTAATGCTCTTTACAGAATAATATCCAAAAAAAATAAAACTGTCTATGGAAAAAACTATGATTTTAGAATTTCCTGGAATAGATAACAAGATTCAATTGTAAATTTACATATCGTAAATACGTTCATTAACTCACTCAAATGCAATTAAATAGACAAAAGCTAGCCATATAAAAAATTAGTGGCTATCACTAATTTTTTTAATAATTTTGCTAATTATGAGTGGTTTATAATTAGTAATTATTAAATTACTTTTAAGGCACAAACTAAGTTGTTTCGTAATGTTTAAATAATAATTAATAGGAGATGAAATAAAGAGATAAAAAAGAGAAAACTAATAAATATTTTGGATAATTTGCAACAAAAATATACTAGAAATATTTAATAAAAATATATAGCTAAATTAAAAGACTATTAAATTGTAAAACAATGAATAGACGAAAATCACGCAATCAAAATTGTTAATGAATCATCAGTTCGATTTCCGCGAAAAAACAGGCTTATCCGACACAAAAGAAAAACGAAGAAGAAGGTTTATGGTTTGCAGACAGTTATTACAAGTAAATTATGCATTAAATACGAAAGTAATAGTACCAATTGTCCGGTGGTTACTGCCCGCACTCTGTTAATGCGTTATGGAGAGAAAAAAAAATATACATAGAATTAAAAAAATAAATAGTCAAATTAATTTAAGAAAAATAAAACATAGGAACAGAAAAACAAATGCAAATGTACAACTTTACTACTGAATGACAAGTTGTATAGATGTTAAGTTGTAATAAATAAAGTTTATAATGGTATTTAAAGCTAAGTTTGTGGATTTTACTTCGACATGGCAGAGGGATGTCGTTTAACCGGCGAACGGCAGTATTTTTAAAAGTATGCAATGGACCTGTGTTTTGGGATCGCCAAAGGATTCAATGCAGAACGTAAATTACATGCGTGATCACCTGTCCCCATACACATTTGCTATCTAGGTATTTGGGCTTTTATTGAGTCTAAAGTATCGAATTGTAAAGAGCCTAAATGCAGTTCACGGCGAGCTGCCATTTTTAACATTTCGATATTAGTTAAATTACAATGTGACTGACGTAATATTAATCTCCAATAAATACAAAAAATTTTTACTGATCTCTAATGTCATAGTGTATCAATGTCTTATGTTACTGGTGGAATTTCATATTACGGTGGATTAAATTTAACGCACAGTTCGTTTTGCACGCAAAAAATTTATTTGCGTAATGTTTGTGGCTCGCTGCTTGTTTGAATAACAGCAGGTTCACTTCCTCATCAGGCAACGGTTTTGCATGAAGCTGTGCTGCCAGTATAGTTTCTAATTACGTCAAATTGCGTGGTCAAAATGACATAAGAACAGTACAGCTGCTTTAACAGACGCAATAACATACAAGTCTTAGTTTCTTAATATTTGTTTGTTGAGTTAATTATTTGTGATAATTTGTGTTTATAGTTTAAAAATAATATCAAGTGATCTGCAACAAGTTTTATTTAATTTAACTACCTACCTTCGAGATGGAATTATGGATACAAGGAATGACCAGGAGGAAGTTCCTCACCCTCTTCCCCCTCCGTCATATATATACATAAATATATGCATGAGTGTATGTATAGGTAAGTAAAGTATGTATTGAGTCATGTAGGTGTATGTATGTTTAGTGTGTATATGCCTGAGTTGCTGTTCGCGTGTGTAGCGTGTGTAACGTACGGAAGGAGGAAGAGGAGCGCGCAGTCTATGGAACATTTTGTCGCCATCATCATAGCCGTAGGTTCGTGGTATATTTTTGTTAAATAATTCACGGCAAGTAAACAATTACATATATAGTTATATTAATTTGGTGTTATACAATATTACCATTACATTATATTATATAATTCAGAGTAGCTTTCTTGTTTACCTACACAACTTTTCCGGGAATAGTCCCGGGTCTACAAGGTCTACAAGTCTATGAATTACATTTGCTTAAATGTAAATAAAAAACGCATTTACTTAATGGTTTCCTACATTTGACGTAGATGACGACGACTAAAAAGTATTTATTTATTTATAACAAGAAGTTTTTAGTGTACTGTTACGGTACGCAAAGGATGCTGCGGCCGATTCTTTTAAAACTTGTTTTTGAGCAGTGTCAATCATGTATAATGAATGCGCGAGTGTTAATTATACAAGATAGTATCTCGAAAATCGAACCTGTGATCTACAAATGCAAGTCTCTGTCCTCTACCTGTACATGATACATAACATCAATGGTTTTAGAAAATATAGATGACGTAATAATTAGTAATAATAATATAAAGTACAAAAATATTGTAAAAATTTGGATTAATACATGTGTTAACATTAATTATTATTTACAATCTGTACCTACAGACTTTGTACTGCTAGAAATTTTTCGTTGCATTCAAGTAAAATTTTTATCTAATGTATATCATAGTGATTAGTTTATATTAGGACCGGAAAGTCCTGTCGTTTCTCCGCCTTTGTTTTACATAAAAACCGATTGATTTTTACAGCTCTGGCGGTAAATTTTGTACACTAAATAAAAAAAAGGTTGTTGATAACGTAAGTGTTATATTGTTGATTAGAAACAAAAACTTGATAAAAATGTAGTTGTGTGAAGCGACATTACTTTCCGGTCCGCCTAATACAAAGTGATTGGAAATAGGTGTAACAGCTTTTTGCTACACCAGAAGGTAGAAAAACAAGTAATTTATAATGTCTCCTTTATTGGCGGGTACAAATGGCGAAGCGTCGACAACACAAATTCAGTTGAATATGAGATTGTTTAAAATTAGAAGTACATTGTAGTCAACAAAATCATACTAGTGATGTGTACATATCGACAAATATAATGGCTAACTTTTGGCATATTCAAATTAAAAATGAATTTATTTCTTATTGGTTATATGACAAAAATGCCTAAAATATTGAAGTAATTAACAACTAATGTTATGGTTGGCATCATGCCCATTTTCAATCACATAATGTATATATATACTTAGTCTTGCCATAAATAT
>DWIC01000950.1:0-10106 GCA_018248135.1 Battus belus | reverse complement strand
TTGGAATTAGGCTGTCAACACTCTACACTCTAATTAGAGTGCCTTATAGTTATTATACAACCGGAAACTTTAAAATTCCTATTTGTAAAATAATTTGTGTAAATATTTTTAAAACCATTTGTGTCTATGTATATATCTTTCAGTATGCAATGTAATACATGTCGCTGTAGTCACAGTTTTTTTTATTTATTCTCCACATTATATCGTACATAGTGATCACATTTCATGAGAAGAATGCCAGAGGAATGTTCCTCTGGCATTCTTCAATTACAAAAAAATCAAATTGGGATAAGTATAGGGGGGGCTACATCCATCCTTCCAATCACATTCTGATCTGAGAACCGACATCGACTTTGATTGACAGTTGACGAAGGCATCGCTTCACGACCATTCCAAATTATATTTTTATCTACAGCTACAAGATATTATGGACTCTACGTACATTACATCAAGGCGCACAATTGGAGCTCCAGAAGCTTTAGGTAGCCTTATAGACAAGTTCTGATTCTAGTTTCTATCATTGTAGCTGTCTCACTTTTACATCTCTTTCAGCCTACACATAACAGACTGGAAAACTCCGGTCTCCGGTCTCAAGACCCACATTCACGCACATTTTAACCATCAAATGATCAAATCACTATACATTATTAAATACATTTTCACTAGTTAATTAACTTCTAGAAAGCTCTACGCCAAATGTGACGTCACAATTACTGTACACGACCGCAGCCCGTCCCTCTCGCACGCGGCGGTGTGAAAGAGACGGGTATACGATGGCTGCACGTTACAATAAAAACTCTTAATAAATACCGAGAAATATATAATTAACATTCGTTTAAATTGAATACCGTATCGTTCCCAGCTGTGGGGCCTCCGCCCACGGGGTATTGTTACCTAATTATATATACAGGAGAACTGCCGATCCATACGAACACTCTACTGTGCCTCCGTCCAAGCTCCACGCAATGGTTTGTATAGAACACCAGGAATTGAATAAGTAATAATAACGATGAAGAGATGATAGTGGGAGGAAGAGATGGTGATGGCAGGAAACTTACTCTGTATAAGAAGGAAATTGAAAAGAAACCGAAAATCTTCCTCAATTTTCGTGTTATAAGGATGTGGAAAGTGTAATAGGAGGATTTTCTCAGTATAAGGAGGAAATTGAAATGGGAGAAGGATTTTCTCGTATAAGTAGGAAAATGTAATAGGAGGATTTTCTCGGTATAAAGAGGAGGAAAATGTAATAAGAGGAGGTTTTTCACAGTATAAGGATGAAAATGTAATGGGAGTAGGTTTTTCGCAGTATAAGAAGGAAAATGTTAGGAGAGAATTTTCTCGATATAAGGAGAAAATGTAATAGGAGCATTTTCTCGGTATAAGGAAGAAAATGTAATGGGGGAGGATTTTCTCGGCATAAGGAGAAAACGGTAGTGGGAGGAGGAAGATATTATCCGTATAACCAGGAGGATGAATAGAGGGAGGAGGTTGTGAAGGGAAGAGATGGTAAAAGGAGATGGTAGAGGGTGAAGAAGAGTTTTCTCGGTACGAGGGACAAACGTCATGGGGAGTTATTGAATTTGATATGTTAGTATATGGAGGGGAAAATGGAAGAGGTAAAAGGCAGAAAAGGGAATATCAGAGGGTGGAGGAGGAATTTGTAATGGAGGCGCTCAGTAGCGCGCACGGGCGCTTGGCTAGCAGTGATGCGGTGCGTACAGCTCGGGCTCCAGGCGCCGCACGCGAACACGCTGCCGGTAGTGATACTCCTTGAGGAAGGCACGCAGCCGCGCCGGTAGCGGCAGCTGCTCTACACCTGCAACGACATTCAATATCATTATAACACAAACTTTACATAGATTCCTCCTCCCACTTAGATTTCTAATAGAACTGGTTGGCGACCTTCATCCAGCATCTTCCAATAACCTTAACAGATCCGTAGTCTCTGCAGAACTTTAAGGCCCCATCAGACATCTGATCATCAGATATATACGTCTTTACATTTATCTGTATGTAACATGGTGATACCAGAGATGGAAATTGGGTATATTAGACACAGGTACTTGTGTTATTAATGGCATTAGCTATGGTTTTACCGACTAAGATGTCGGTGGTGATCAACGGTGGTGGTAGAAGATGGTCATGATCGCAGTTGTGGTCATGCAAATTTGATGATGGTGTTGATGGCTGTAGTGTTAGCTGTGGTGGATGGCAGTAGGTAATAATGACGGTTATGGTTATAGTGTTGTTACTTTGATAGTTTTTTTAATTTGTGGTGCCACTGAATATGGTGGTGACGTGGTTAGCAAAAGTGGTGGTAGGTAAAACGGAAGTAATAGTGCTACTTATGGTGACCGTAGTGGTGGTAATCATAGCAGCAATGGTAGTTGTAGGGTGACAACTGTGTTACATTTGGTGTTTGTGTTCATATATCTGGTGAATATGGTGGCCTCACCGTCATAGCTGGTGTGCGAGACGATGACAGCTCGAGCTAGCTGCTGCAGCGAGAAGGGCTCGGTCCGTGGCAGCGGCGCAGTCAGCATCGGCTCGAAGAACATCACGCACGCGGGGTCCTGCAAATGAGACATTATTAACCTTCACACCCACGGCTGGGACGAGAGTAGCGTTTGCAAAATATACTTTCACTGGTCACTGTGAACTTGGGATTCTAATTTTAATCATACCATTTGCTTGACTGCATAATGAAGCATGCATGGCGCAGTATAGTGCACAGTGGCAGTTGTTGAGGTGATAGCTAATGAGGAACAATAAACACCACTGATTGGTAGTGGCAGCTGAGGAGGGATCGATAGCAGTACTTAGAAAGGATAACAGTGGTTGTTAGAGGGGGTAATGTCAGCTGTTGAGGAACAGTGGAAGCTATTAAGAAGCGGTGACAGTTAGTGAGGGAAGATGTATTGTCGGCAGCTGAGGAGAAATCGGTAGCAGTACTTAGAAAGGACGATAGCTCTTAAGGGGCGGCGGCAGGTGATGGTGGAATATTGGTGGTGGTTAGAAAAGGACATAGCGTTTGTTAGATGGGGTGATATCAACTGTTAAGGAACAGTACTGAAGCGATTGAGAAGTTATGACAGCTGGTGGGGGATGGTCTTTGACAGTGACGGATGTTGACAGTGATGGCTAGTTGACGAGACGGGACGGTGGTAGCTGGTAAGTCACTAGGAGCTGACTGATGGTGTTGGAAGGTACCTTGTAGTGCTCAATGAGACCGGTGACAGTGGGTGCAGCGAAGACCGCCGGGTCGTGCGAGTCGAAGCTGAACCGGTGCTGGTAGTGCTCGATGCGCGCGTGCAGCGACCTCCCGTACTTCCTGAACGACACGGAGAAAAGGTGCTCCTCCTGCGCAGAGTCCCGCAGCAGGAACGTGCCTGGAACACGTGCGACGTACAATTATACATGATGTCCCATAAATCAACGTCAAGTCAATATCGACTCGATTGAAGTATATCCCAATGTTATGAAATTTACAAACATGGTGTCCTATAAATCAACATCAATCAAAAATCGTGTTCATTTAAAGAACCCATATAACGAAATTTACATACAGGTTGTCCCACAAAGTTATGGGACAGCCTGTATATAAATTTATATACAAGTTGTCCCATGAACAATCGTCAAATCAAAATAGAGTCAATTTAAAAATCCACTCCATGTTTACATACAGGCTGTCCCATATATCAACACCAAGCCAAAATCTAATTAATTTGAAGTACGCAACGATTTTTACATACATGGTGTCCCATACATGAACGTGAAGACAAAATCAAGTAAATATACATACAGGACAGGATGTCCCATAAGTCAACATTAAGACCAAATCGTTTTATATAAGAATTAGTTGTAACTGTACGATATGCACCTTTCCTTTATATAACTGTCTTTAAAAAGCTCATGTGTTCACCTTCTGGTTTGTTTTCCAACAGACGTTCCGCCTCGTATCGGTCCATCTTGCCCCAGTAGAAGGAGCACGCAGTGATTTCCTGCAGGTCCGGCACCAGGCAGTGGATGTAGTCCACCTGGAGTTTGTACAAAGGTCATTAAAGCCAATACACACATCACTACATCACAATACATCTTCACTAGGGTTGAAATGGCAGAGCTGATAGCCCATAGCTTTGACCTATACAATATGCTCGGTGTGTACAATGGGGACCTCAAGGCAGCAAAATTAATTCCAGCAACTTTTGTTCCCTGATCTTCCATACAGGCCAAGTGTGAGGTATCAACTAACCTCAGGAGATACCACAGGAAGCTCAAATGGTACTTTTACTTAATTCTCTTAACCGGATTGACAATCCTATAGCAGGATTGATCCATCAGATTGTTTGATGATCTTCGAAACTCGAGCCACATAGATAGAGCCACTCATAGACGGTGAAAGGCGTAAAAATACGGTATGTTCAAAAAGTATCGCGAAGTTTTTTTTACAGTTTTCTTCGTTTGCAGGGGCGTTGTGCATCATGAGTTCTTGCCACAGTGTAGAACGGTGAATAAGGAATATTACCTGCAAGTTATGCGCAATTTGCGCGAAGCAATGCTCCAGAAATTGTAGAAAGACAAAAATTGGCTTTTGCACCACGATAACGCCCCTAACACATCGCTGCTTGTACGCGACTTTTTGGCCAAAAACAACACACTAATGATACCGCAGCCTCCGTATTCCCCAGATCTGGCCCCCTGGGACTTTTTCTTGTTCCCGAAGAGGGCCATGAAAGGAGGACGCTACGCCACGATTGACGAGATAAAGACGGCATCGAAGGAGGAGCTGAACAAGATACAAAAAAACGATTTTGTGCTTCGAAGATTGGAAAAATACGATAGCACAAGTGTATAATATCCCAGGGGGATTACATTGAAGGGGACAAAATAGATATTCACGAATAAATGAACAACTTTTGAAAATACAAAAAATTCGCGATACTTTTTGTACACACCGTATATATAGATTCAGGCCTCTTCCAACTTCAAAAATTTTGTCCAACAATGAGTGCCCTATCGTCAAAAGGTCCTCGAAACTTCTTTTTGAAAATATAACGATCGGCAGACTAACAGCGAGGGCAAGTTAAATAATCCACAAATATTTCATTAAACTTAATTCTCCGAATACAAAGATTAACTTGCTAAATAAATCCTGTCGTTCGCAAGGTTTGTCTTCCCACGTAATCCTCCGAAGAACCATCGAATATGTTATGCGCATATTCAACCCGCATAACATCTGGAGTGGTGTGGCGCGTAGCATGAAATTTATGTGGTTTATATGAAACTTGGGGGTTAATTAGCTGATTTATTAAACCCATATTGCGCCACTCCCGCGCACGCGCTCTGATGACCCTCTGTTGCTAACAATTTAATGACCTTTCCCCCGGTCCTTGGTTTAATGGCGCCGTAGAACCGACAGTCTCGACTAATAAAAGCAAAAATTTTGACGATGATTACGTGTGACGAATGAGAACCGCCTATAAAAGGAACGTAAAATTTTTTGAGGGAACCGTTGACGGAGGTCGTGATTCAATAAATTATCTTTAGATGTTATTAGTAATAAAAGCAGAGGTTTGTTAAATCGACTCTCTCAGAGAGACTCGGTGAAAGAAAAGATTGACGAAAAGAAATTGAAACAGAAAAGAGTTATGCTTCTCTCTGGGCTATTTAAAAATGTAATAAAGAAATAATTATTAAATATTTAATGTTAAACTAAATTGGATTTTAGTTTTTAATAAGATTTTAGGTTAGCATGGAAGTTAAGGATTGAGACTTCGGATTATGGGTTGCGGGTTCGATTCCCAGCATACAATTTTAAACAATTAACACTTGGCGGCGATTGCAGTGTGGTATTATGGTACGTAGAGAACGCTGCAGTCAGTATTATGAAAATTTGTTTACAAGCAGTGATAATCCTATATAGTAAAGGCATAAAGTGTGAATTACATAGGATCGTATCCCGGAAGTCGGCCCCCCGGGGCCTACGATCGCAAGTTTCGAACCTTTATTCCTGGGCTGCCACTACACAATTTAAGTATAATATGGCTTTTAATTTTTTTTTTACCAAAAGTGATGGATAAGTTACTAAGATATTTTATTTAAAATTGAAAGCATCTTTTTACAGAGATTATTTTCAGATGTCTCATAGCGGGTTCGATATAACTCCGTAAAATATTTGTGTAAACAGTATATTATTATTGTGGGGACAAAGCAGTACCTAGGGTTAAATCTACGTACTTAACACGGAGAGACGCTGTATAATATTCAGTTAACCCTCGTCATGCCGTCCGTGAACTGAACTCATGAAAGATAATTGAAAACTAAAGGGCCCATCCGTCATTTTCTTTTCACATTCAACATAAAGCAAGTTCGTATACATGTTTATATCATAAAGAACCTTACTTTTCTTTTAATAATACGTATAGACGTATTATTTTTTTATTTCATAAATAAAATATTTATCAGATTAATGTTTTGTAAGTAAATTAAAATAAAAATTTAAATATGTCAATTTCGAGAATGGGTCTTTTAGATCTGCAATTTTTTTATCTTTTATGGTCTTGTCAAATTCTTTAAGGTAGGTCCGATAATAGATTAAATGCAACAGTTTTATTTTCGATCTTTATTTCCGAATTTTATCCTTTATTTCCGAACTTTAATTATTTTACAACAAATTTAAGTTTCAAAATTAAAATATCTATGATTTCGGTGTGACTTAAGGCATGCTTTATTAGATTTGTTCTCCGCATGTCTTTATTTTCGACTTCGTCTTTACTTTTATTTATATATTATGCCTACGATACTTCTTTACATAGCGTTCCGACGTCATGCCAATTTCTCTCTGTGTTATATCAGAGTCCAAGTTTCGCCGCGATTTGCCATGCACGGTAAGATACATCTATTAAGTATATTTCTTTATCTTGTTGCCTAGTTCTTTGCTTCTCATTATTTGCTTTAGTTCCCAATATTTCTTCCATCCAGTAGACATGATTTTGTCTATTTCTTTATTTGATCACTAGGCGATATTATCTGTACCTTGTAAAACACGTAAATTGAAAAAAAAAAGACGATCAAACGTTTGACTTCAGCCGATACTAAAAACTGTGTGTTTGGACTAAGTATTATATTGTAAGGAAGAGTAAACCTGTCCACTAGTGTACATAGACCTCCAGTGAGTAGTGGTCTTCATCAAGCCCCTTTCGAAGACCTTAACAAGAACGCCACTGTTCACCTTGTACATGGACGTTGTAAGCTGCTCTTGCCAATCCGTGATCTTCATTTCAGATCCTTAAGGCCCCAGCGGCAGTCTGGTCTGCTCGTTATGTGACTTGACCACTGCTACTTGAATTTGCCAATCCTGTTGTCTAAGTCGGTTACTTTAAATTTTATATTTTATTAATATATAAACATTATTTATTATCGAGGTTAAAATCAATCAACAAAGTGACAACTCTGAAATAATCAATATTCTATTTATTATATATACAATATTTATCTATAGTTAGAAAAGCTATTTTTTGATGTTATGAAATTTGAATCTAGTCACTTCAGGGCAGCTTGTTATAATATAATTTGTTTTTTATTATAATAACATGAAAAAGTTTTCAGGGTTTTCATATTATATGAACAGTGAAATGTCATAAATCAGAAATGTAGGTAAATTAAGCCTCTAGAGAACCGAGAAGCATAATAACATTTTTGTTGGCAGCCAGTCTAGATAATGCTTCGGCCACACTAGGAAAGGGAAGTGGTCAGAGACAGATCAACGCCCGTGGATTCGCTTGCCGATTGTCGTTAGAAACGAGTCATTGTCTCCATCTCTGTATCGATGAATACGCATATAATTTCTTGCTCACGACGTTTATTGTAGCATTGTCATAATACAATACGTCAATAAACTATTCTGTTTTAGGTCTCTATCTAATCCTATATTCAATGTTTACTTTATAATAATACTGTAAGACAATAATCCTGATCGTTACGTTTAATTTTTTCGTTTATTATTATTGACTATGTTTATACGTGCCATTAATTTTTCAGTTACATATCCCAGAGTTTTTTTTTATTAAAATTGCTCGTTTTAACAATGTTACATTATTATCACTGTGAATATATTATAAAGATTACAAGGCATTAAAAAAATTGTCTATGGACCCCGGTACTAACATTTGAATGTGCTATAGTATTTATAAATAAATTTCTCTGTTTGATAAGATCGCCTTTAATACTTTTTATGTTAGTACAACTGCGTTTAATTCTGATGTTGCATAAATAATACAGAATAGCAAATAAAAAATAGTAATTTATGATAAATTTCATGAAGTATTTTATTTTTGCAATTGTATTACAGCGGGCCTCATCTTTAGTGATGACGATGAAAAACTTTCATAATTAGGTAAATTTACATCGTATAAATAACAATAATACATTTCAAATAGGTTTTCTATAGCATTATAAAAAAATTCCGTATAAATTACGCACAATTCTTACGTAAAATCAAATATCTTTTTATTAAAACATAAAAAGGAATAGAATTGGAGGTTGTGAGGGACGGAACGACATGTCTATGACAATATCACGTCGGGATCCCGGGAAAATAAATTGGGATAGGCGATAAGCGCTCCCTTTGACGAGGCTCAGTCTTCGGATTAGGGCGTGAAAAATTATAGCTTAGGTTAATACCTACACAGCGCCGCATACGGGGCACGCGAACTCTTTGTAACATATATGTCGTTGAAAAATGGACGTGACTTCACACTTAACTTTGATATTGATGGTAGAGTTAAAACTAAGCGGTTTTTTACATTATACAGGATGATTGGATAAATGCATAAAAGTGACGACGTGAATACCTTGGTGATAATACATAGAGCGGTGGTTGCTCAGCGGTAGATGAGCGGGACTTGCAATCGTAGATCGCGGGTTCGATTTCCGTGATATGATCTTATATGCTCATACTTTGCGTTAATTTGATTGGATTGCCGCTGCTCATAAAGAAGTTTTAAGAGGATGGGCAGCAGCATCTGCTACGTACCATAATACCACATAGCCATCGCCAATACGTTTTTAGAGTGGCGATTATGGTAAATTTCCCCATAGATATCTTAGAGTCCGGGAGGCCTTTGAAAATCAATGGTTTCAGGAAAAAGATATAACGCTAACATTCCAAATAATTTATGTTTAAAAACTTAGTGCAAACTTTGTATCGCTAGAAAATATTAACCCATCCGTCGCATTCCAAAAAGAAGTTTCTGGGTGGTCATTATACAGAGTGATTGGAATACGTGTTTATATTTTTTTGCTTACAAATGGGATATACTTTCAACCCTTAAAAGCATAAAAGCACTTAGAACTAATAAGCTTGGTCATATGAATACGTAATATTTAATTAAAAAGTAACAAATGGAGAATTACAAAAAAAATATCTAAAGGAATATACCTTCAATTACATCATATGATGTCGGCTTTTAAAACAAATCTAAGAGTCTGTTAAAAATACTTTTGTCATGCCGTTTAATTATTGTTATAAATTTTTAGTTTACAATGAATTCGTTAGCTGAATACAGTTACATCATGTTCAAAATCATATAACTTTGTCATGCAATACTGCACAACTTTCACATGTTCAACATAATCACAATCTCGAGACACTCGCTAAACATAATGAAAAAAATGCACAATAAATTTTGAAATTTGTAACAAAATCATTCTTGTAATGAAAAATATTATTATATAGGGTGATTGGTCACAGATGTAAAAGCCTTAAGAGAGTGAAAGTAGCACTCATTTGGTAGCAAAAACTTTTAAGACTTTTACACCTATTTCTAATTACTCCGTATAAAGCGATCACTCTGAAATGTGTTCATTAATTTATTTGTTCTTTTTGAATGCAATAGGTGTTAACTCAAAGCCTGCTGGGACAGATCGACATTGTTTCAGTTGATAGACGCTCACTGTAAGGCACAGGCATCTCCGAAAAATATATATGGGATACACCATAATACACTGAACCGCAAAGAAAAAGGGTCGGTTACCAAAACTTCAATATTTTCTAAAATGTTTGGTTCAATGTCATGAAATAAAAACAGCATTAAAGAATATTCAAT
>DWIC01000949.1:0-10115 GCA_018248135.1 Battus belus | reverse complement strand
GGTTCCGTGAGCTCATTGTCCGATGAAGCTGTAAGAGCCGCATAAGCTAACAGCAAAAACATCAACAAGAAAAACGAGAGGTCGATTTCAATCACCTAAAAACTGGAATATAAAATGTATTTAATTATATACCTATAATTCTAGATTTAAAACTGAGAATAGGAAAGTCTGAGATATCTCCTAGACCTTATTATATATGCATACACTCAACCCATGAAGGATATGTTAAGTTATTTTTCGTGTTATTATGTCTGTCAAAATTTTTTTTATAAGGACCAATTAATTATAAATTTGATATAGTTTATTTTTATTTTAGAAGATCCCACACACAATTATTAAGTTCCTTGTATTCAATGGAGGTATCAATTTATTCTATTTAAATTTGCATTCAAATCTGTTTTGGTGCAATTTTTTGTGTGGTATTCCAAAATTGTAATAAAATTGGACAATAATTGGCAAAGTTATGATAATTAATCAATGACTATTTGGTAACAGAAAAAAAACTCAACTTAATTTGCAAAGTAACAAAAGCGATTTTGAAAAAGTTTAGCACAATAAATTTTGTATGGTCAGATAGGAAGGATAACAGTTAGTACACTGAGTAAAAAAAGTAGTGAATTGTGTACATTATCATGTTAAAAATATCCTGTTCCTAAATAGAACTACTGAATACTATACTAAATTATCAATTATTTTACAGCCATCATATATGACAATAATAAAAACATCAATTTTATTCTAACATTACAAATGTATTATTTTCCAAGATTAAAGATTTTATTCCATTTGAAACAATAAATTTCAGAGATTTGCCAAAAAAAAATTGTAACATTGTTGAATTTTCTTTGTAGGTTAGCTGTGGAAGAGTTGCTGCGGGAGGCTGTTCAAGGAGCAGCCAGAGCAGAAATAGTTGGTCCCTCAGGCTGGGTTAAAGCTCCGCAACAAAAATCTAATAAACGTTTTCTAGTCAACACTTTACGACATACTGTCAGCTCAAACAAATATTATCATAGCTCCCATCGTGGTAACCGGAACTCATATCGATCATACAGCAAATCTCCTAAGAGAGAACATAAACCGGAACCCTCCTATAGAAGAGATAGATATAGAAGAAAACATTAAAATGGAGGATTATGATGTAGATGAGATATTGCATACTCGCATTATTGATGTAGAGGAAAGCAATTGGAAACCATCAGACAAGATTCCTCTAATAACCAAAGAAATAGAACAAATGAAGGAAGAAATGAGAATGTTTCTTAAAGACAGTAACTTTGATCTAGCATCTGTTTTATGTGAAGGTAGGGAGCTCACAGCAGAGAGTAAATCTCTTCTTGAAGAAATGGAGGCATGCGAGGCTGAGATAGATAAGGAGACTATGCCAGAAATACTAAAATCGATGGACAATTATGACATGCTTAAAAAGGAGTTGGAATCAGTTGACTTTAGTTTAAATATACTCGGAGATGTACTACGGATAGGAAGCTTACTTAAAGAACTTAATTCTGATAGTGGAGAAATTCAGAGCATTGTAAAGTCTATTGCAATTACAAAAGAGATCATGAAATACATTGAACATCCAGCCGAAGGTGTGAACAAACTACAATTGTTTGACACCACTAAAACAATTGCAACTGTATTGAAAGAAACTTATATTGAAAGCATGTTATCGTCATGGGATCAAAGGGTGATTTATAACACCAAGCCAGGAACAGAAGTGGCTATTGCAGAATTGACACTCACTTTGGACAAGTCAACACACACTTTGGATGTTTTAGACGCCATGTGCAAAGTCAACAAGCTCAATGATAAAATTGCCAAGTTTGCCCAGTTTCTTTATAGGGAGGTACTAATACCTATAATGCGTTATGACTGTGTTGTGTTTGCTGAGACGGACACATACATGACAGTAACAATTACATACAGAGAAAACTACAAACCAAACTATATGGAAGTGATTGGAAACCTCCGCTTGCTACTACATTTCATAAACAACAGATTTAATATAGAAGTATCCAAAAAGAAAATACCTCTTATAACAATGATAGGGAAGCAGATAAGTGTAGAGTTTACGGATAAATTAATCAGAGAGTGTTTACTTGACACAATACCTCATAACATCAATGACTTGCACACCTATGGAAAGGTTACAAATGTTGTAGAGGACTTTGAACGTTTTCTATACCAAGTCAAATTCTTTCATGATGAAGAGTTTTCAATACTGGACTATGTGAGAAACATAGATGTATTGTTTGCCACCAAATCAAGCCTTTATTACTTTGAGACTGCAAGGACCATCATGATGAAAGATTTGAGCTTGTCAATGTCCATAGGTGTAGAGAGTATCCCAGAGGATCCTGATAAGGATAATTCCAAAAGCAAAGACCTGACCGTTGAACAAGCGTTAGACGAGCTTCAAAATAATATACCAAGAAGCTTATTCTACTTCCCTCGGTGTATGATTTCAAAGTCAGCTCAGGAGTTATTAGATCTGTTATATGTCTTGATGGAACAAGCAGTCCAATGTTCCGATGTGGTGTGCAGGAAGCTTTACCTCACCGCTAGATTTATTTTTGAGCTTTACGATTCCGTGGTTCCTTACCATCATGAAAATTTCCTTCAAAACATCCCACAGTATGTTGGTTAGTACTATTTGACATATTTACATTTTAACTCATTTATTCAATTTTGTACTTCCCATAAATTAACATAACGCTGAAATTGGCTGACAGCAGATACTGGACTAAAAAAGAATGAGAGATATTAAAAAGAAAATGTTATAATGTGAACTTAGTTTTTTATGTAATATACATTGTTTATATATTAATTTCTGTCTATTGTACTGTTACTGTTAGTTTCTCTGTGCCTATAGATTCACTTTATTTGCTGGTTTGCTGGTTTTGCATTTTGTTAAAGATGTTAAATTCTCTTTTTCAAAACTATTAACATTTTAATTGTAATGATTGTCATACTCTACTCTCCAATATTTTCTCTGTGTTCTGTGCTCTGTGCTCAGTTCAATTGATGGCATTTTATGATAAAGAACAAACTTTCCATTTTAAAAACTATCAAAATTTTGATAGAAATCAATGTAAAACCTAATGTACCACATATTTTAATTTCCATTTATCATTCTCTACTATCTGTTCTCTCCTCTTTACTCTGTTCCATGAGGTTAATTTGTGCCAACCTCTTTGTATGAAGAAATGTATGCATGTAATTCTCTATTCTTCATCATCATGATCTCTATGATCTGTGCCTGTAGCTTCATTTCAATTGTTAACCATTTTGAAACAGACCACACTTTCTATTTAACACCTATCAAAATTTTTTCAAAAATTAATGTATGAATGTAAAAATTTTTCGGATGATTTTAGCATTGTTTCACAACAACTGTATGTACCTCGCGCACAACCTGCAGACCTTCGGTGATAAGTGGCTTAACCTGATGGAGGGGAGGCAGTTGGGCTATCTAATCAATTTTGTGGACCTAACGCCCAAGCTGCGCGAGTTAGGCTACCGGCATCTCACCATGCACATGCAGCAACAGAGGAAGCAGATCCTGGATAACATACGTTCATCAGGTATTCATTTTCTTATACACCAGAAAGTGATGGGATGAACCGGAATCATGTTGTTGTAAGTAATAAGGGCTATGTCTAATGTCTACATACAGTGAATTATGAAAGCTAGTTTATTAATTGGATCCTTTGAGTGAAATTGTAGCAGTCATTTTTATTGTTAAATAAAATTTTAAATCAAGACATCCCTGTGTAGTTTATCATCGTTTATACTATTTTAGAACAATATCGTGATGAATATGAATCGTAATAACATACAGTATAAACAAGTTACCTTCTTATAATCTGGTGATTTCTCAACTTATGTTTGTGTACTGTAATAATTATAGTGATTTGGACAGTTATTCTTTTCATGGAGTAGAGGACGGCTAAGTGCAAATTTTTCCAAATTCCTTGTTCAAGAAGGATTTTGGACATTCATTATTCATTATTAGTTTGCGAAATGATGCGAAACTGTTTATAATCTATTTGTGTCATTACAGATCTAAATTGCATTGTAGTGAAGGATGTCCTCAGTGATAATGCAGAAGCAGCTATAAGACAATGCCTCCGTCAACTGCATCTCCTAAAGAATGTCTGGATTGGAGTGTTCCCCAGCAACGTCTTCATAAAGTATATTTTATGCGCATTTAAATATTAATTTGATTATATTTAATTATTTATACTAAACTCATTCAAAAATTTCTAATTATTTTAGGTTGATGGCGACTCTGGTTAATATGTTCATTGATGAACTGATACACCGTGTGTGCACTGTAGAGGATATCTCAATGGAAATGGCAACACAGTTAAATGAGATGTACAGCCTTGTCGTGCAAAAAGTGCCAACACTGTTTCCGGTAATTATGATGCTGAGATATGTTATTTATTTATTATGAACTAATATTTATTGTTCATTACAATGACAACATTCACTATCATTTTAGCCGTAGGTAATACTACTGCTGGACATAGGTTCCTTCTATAAGCTTTCGACTGGATAGGTTGGAAGCGGTTTGCCTCCAGAGTTCCCCAAAATCGCCACGATGTTCAGTGTTACGCTGCCCACATTCAGTGACTTCTCACAACCTTGAATACGTCGTCCATCTAGTGGGGTGGTAGCTACCCACGCTGATTTTACTCCTACTATTATATAATGTGAATAAATGTGCGTCCAAAAGAAATATCGTTCTTTCGTGCAGATATTTTTGATTCATTAGTTATTCTTTCTAGGATGGCACTGACGTAAATGAGTACGTCAGATCGTGGATGAAGCTGCAAGAGCTTGTGTTCGTGCTGGGTGGGTCACTCAAGGACATCGAGCTGCATTGGAACGACGGCACCGGACCACTGGCTGAGCACTTCACCACTAAAGAACTCCGGAGTCTGATTAAAGCGCTTTTTCAAAATACACAATTCCGCGCCAATTTACTGTCTAAAATTAAGTAATTTTCTTCTATCTGTTATCAGTGTCTAAATAATTAGCATCAATTGTCTCTTTTGCGTTTTATTTAAGAACCCCAAAATTTCCCGATCTTTGCATTATAAAATCAAAACGTAGCGACTACAGGGGGACGGCGATTACGTTTTCGTATCAATTTATTAACCAAATAGTAAGACTGAAAGATATTGGGATTACTAGCTGCTATTGTTAGAGCACTATAAAATCACCTGTTACTTAACCCGTGAGCCCCGACACTATACGCTAAGCGAAGAATCTAGTTGAAACACTTCACATCGTGATTGAAATTCATTACTATGACATCGTCATCGTCCGGAAGTTCTTAGTCAGGAATAGTCGTCCGATTGCAATCGCCCCTTAAATTCTGCTTGAAATTTTCTAATAGATCAAAGTAGCTACAACCCCACCCGATCCTTTAATTTAGTACAAAGTTAAGTATATTTACTAATTCATTTTTGTTTTAAAATTATATGAAAACTATGAAAATATTAGTCACGCCTCTTTACCTACGGCTCATATTATAAATAAAAGTTTAAATGCAAGTGAAACCAGAATTTTAAATACTCATAGAGAAAAGCTGCGCATAAGCTAATGTTATTTTTCTTGTTTTGACATTGACATATTATTGGATGAAAGAACGTCAAATTTTCGTTTAAATATAACCTAATACAAATTTCCTATAAACTACATATTCATATTAAAATGGTTATTTTACATAGTTAAGATGAAAGGTATTAAATCTATTCTGCTACGTAGCAGGCCTTCTTTTTCACTGTGCCGTACTATTACGACAAAAAAGAAAATTCCCGATCCGGATGAAGAAGAACAATTACCAAGTAAATATTGATCAGATTAAATTAATTAAATAGTCATTATTAAGAAATTTTTTTTTTAATCTCTTGCAAGGTTTATATTATAATTAAATATTTTTTTAATTTTCTAACAACATATTGTTGTTTAGTATTTCAGTACCCTGTTAGTAAAAGCTCTGATCGTCGTGTTTACGTTTGGGGGTTGGCAGAGACTGGTGCACTAGGTATACATCTGCCCGGAAGAGGTAAAAGAGGCAAAAAGTCTTACAGGAATGATTTTTCCCTTGTGTGGTATCCAATGAGGTCTAGCTTTTGTGAGAGATTTGATGTAAGTAGATAGACTATTACGTACTAAATAAAAAATAATCACATAAATTTTTTTAAAAAATAATAATATAAAACAATTATAATACATGAATATAGCAGTTGCACCTGTAAAAGAAAAAAAATTATGATAAATAGACAAATGTTTACTTATCCTAAAAATTAAAAAAAAAACTAAAGCAGCTTTTAAAGCAACTTGCCTACTATGCAGTTTATTTCTGAAATACTGTTCCACATTACTATTGTAATTTTCCTATTAAGGAGTTCACAAGTTGAAAGATAAGTTCTTTTATTTGATTGTAGTCACTTCTCTTTCTTTATGATGATGATATGTATAGGTTATTTATTAACCACAGTTTAGATTGCACTGAAGATTTACCAGATTGGGAAACCACTGAGCTCTAAAATGGCTTCAGCGAATGCTCCGTTGCCAGTTAGTTGTCTAAGTTTAAAAAAAAATAATTTTTTAATTTAATTTTTAAAATTTATATTTGCAGGTAACACAAATAGCTTGCGGATATGGTTTTACTGTAGCTGCTGTGAAAACTGATGAGCAGCATAAATTGTTTGGCACTGGCATCAATACTGACTCACAGATTGGTTATCATGCGCCAAGAATGGGTCACCCTTTAGAGTTACTAGTCAGTCCGGCACCTATATATATACCATATAAGTCATTGGAAACAAAGGTAAATGGGAATTTACATGATACTCGCTACTATTATATTATTTTTTATGTTGACGTTTTTATGTTGTTGGGCCTTAAGGAACCTAACGGGGTAGAGACCATAGACCGACAAGTACAATATGCACCACTTATGGAGCAGCTGTTGAAGTTTTAGGGCTAAAATGATGAAAATTCCCTTATTTTTGTAGACATACATTAAATGTTTGTTATACGTTTAATGTGTCTATAAAAAGTTTTTCGTTTTCATTAAATGATTTTTTGTGTATTCGATAATTTCCTGTGAGCCAGGCACAAACGAAAACTCGCGAAATGCAGAATATTGCCAAAATTCTTACATTCATGAATTAAATATTTGTTTTTGGCTATTCACATTTTGTTTTAATGCATTTAAAGTAAAGCACTACTTATTTTTTTTTGTATAAAACGTTAAAAGTTTGTAATTTAGCTAGAGTTGGAAAAAAACAGTTTTAAGAAGGTGTATTAGTAAAAACTGAAGGAATGAAGAATATGAATTCTTGAATATCACCATTTCATGCAATACAAAAACAATAATAATAAGCTTAATTTTTGTATAGTTTACAATTGATAAATATTTGTTTATATTATGGATACACATTTTAGTCTTTAACTCCATTGAATATTTTGAGTTTAGCTTCGTTTAGCGACTTGGTTCGCGCTTTATTTATATTGGCACCCATCTAAAGGAAAATACCGTATCTTTTCTTAAATACAGTGGGAAAAGATTTCCTTGCATTTTCACAAATGAACCCATCTCTCATCATTCTCTATAAAGCGATTAATTTTAAATATGTTACACTAATTTTTTTATCAATTGGATTGCGACAGGTTAGTAACCTCTGGCAGTACAAATTCTGCTGGGACAAACAGTTGGATTACTTTGAAAACGCGTCTTCTTTCTATATGTTACATTATGTATTATTTCTAAAACCATTGATTTCAAGAGAGGGTACATATATTGACATCTTTAAAGCTTTTATATTGAAACCAATCACCATATATACACTACTTAACTATGTTTGCAAAAAAAAATGTTTTTGGCTTCTGCACATAAAGCTTTTAAAATGATTATAGATTGTAAGGCTGGCAGCGGGGCGTGCGCATACTGTTTTACTAACCGACAATGAAGGAGTTTACACACTTGGTAACAATGCATATGGTCAGTGCGGTAGAAAGATAAACCCAAAAGAAGAATACAGAGGGAGCATGGTATCTTACAACATTAAGAAGTTAGGGCAGGAAAATATTGTGGATGTTTGCTGTGGCCAGGATCATACGTAAGTGTGATAAATATGGTGTTAATTGATATGTCAATCTTAGGTGACCTAGACACTTATTTGGGTAATTTATTGTAACGGGCACAAGCAAAAGACCACAAAATAAAGGAAATGTTTGTTTTGAGGCCTTGTGTTTTAACTTTAAAAAAAAGTACATACCTTTTATATTCCTTAAATATCGATATGATGAAATTTTATTTTTAGGTTATTTATAACAGAATCGGGGAAAGTGTACGCATGTGGATGGGGTGCGGATGGCCAAACAGGATTAGGAAACTATAAGAACCAAGCAATTCCTGCTCCAGTTCAAGGTGACATTACCACTGAGAAAATTGTTAAAGTGGCTTCAACGGTGGACTGTGTGCTGGCATTAAATGGTGTGTCTCTATTTTAATTAACTATGCTTAAACCATATGTTCCCAATGAGATGGCAGTGACAGGGGGCAGTAGGAGGTGTGACCCAATTCTCACTCCTGCCGAAATGGCATTTGTGACAAAAGGCGCATAGCTTAAGAGCCTTCAAAGGTAGCGAAGGTCAGTGGATCCCGCGTGGAATATAAAAGAAGAGACCTATATCCAGCGGTGAATGGCAGCGGTCCTATGGCAGAAATGATCATGATTTTACATATAACTTTGGCCAAATTGTATTAAAACACCATAAATAACAGTTAAAATATATTTAAATATTTATTAATGTATATTTCAACAACACAAATTATATTTTTAATAAATAACAAAATAATGTTTGATTTCAGACAAAGGTGAACTGTTTGGGTGGGGCAATTCAGAATATGGACAAGTGCCAATGACGTCCAATTGTGACCAAGTGAATACATCTTACTCGCTATTGTCTTTCACACGTGGGCTTGGAAAAATCGTGGACATTGCCGCTGGAGGCTCTTTCTGTCTTATCGTTAATGGTGAGATATTACTTATTAGCTATTCCGGCAGACTGTACTGTTGAAATTTATAGACTTAGGGGTAATATCCAATAATGGATTGCAAAAAATAAAATGTTTGCAATAAATTGCATTATTAAACATCGACATAAATTTGCAGCGCGTGAACTGTCAAACGCGCGAAGTTCATAGCGAACTGTCAAATATGAATACATATTAGATATAAATTACCATTATCCAGCTGTGTTTTCAATTTCAATTTTAGACGTATTTAAGAACTTTCATGGTATATTATGAATGTTATTTGTTATTTAATATAATATGTATATATATGAAAGTGTATTGAAATAGTGTTTGAGCATCGCAAATAAACGAATTATTTTGTAAATTTTTGTAAACACAGAACAAGGCGATGTCTTCGTTTGGGGTTTCGGCCTACTAGGCCTCGGACCTAATGTGCAACAGTCAGCAATTCCAAAGCAAATCCCTCCCGCACTCTTTGGAAGAAATGAATTCAACCCTGAAATAGTTGTTGAAAAAGTCGCTTGTGGCATTGGACATTTAGCCGCCATCACCGACCAAGGTGATTTATATGTGTGGGGAAGGAATAGACATGGATGTCTTGGATTAGGGCACTCGAAGGACCAACATTTCCCTTTGAAAGTCTCAATCGGTGCTCATGTGATGCAAGTGAATTGCAGTGTAGATCATACCATAGCTATGTGCAAACCTTTTGTTTAATTAGTGAATGTTAAAAATTATAGTGTTATATAATTTAAATTACTGTTTTATTAAACTGTAGGTGCCATTAAAACCATCATAATTTATTAACCACATACTAACCCGAAAGTCCAACCCATGCTAAAATAATCTTTTTTTGACTATGGGAACTCCTCATAATATTGTTTCGACAAGTGTATACGAAGCCATGTAACTAAAAATACAAGCATTCCTTATGCAATAGCCATGCAGACTACTTCAAACAAGTCTTTAATTTCAGTTTTTTTTTATTATGTATTTGAGTGCGTTTGACCTCAATCTTGCCTGATGGGAAGCAACGATGAGATCTAAGGTG